>JAAAKO020008845.1:0-18526 GCA_010015015.2 Bolitophila cinerea | reverse complement strand
AGCTTTTAACATGTTCGATACTAATACATATGTATATTATATAAAAAGAAAGGAGAAAATCACCAATTTTCCTAATCACATCGCAATTGGACGCACGCATTTGCATTTAGTGTATATATATATACATCTTCTATCTTCTCTCTCTCACCTCTCTTTCTACATCACTCCATGTGCCGATTATAATTTTTCGCACAGTAAATAATGTATACTATAATCATAATGTTATATAGACGCAATTAATTATCACAAATCAGGGATCAAATGACGTGCACCGAAATGGATACAGTTATATGTTAATAAACACACACAAAGTGTGTATTATATAATATAGGTACAATACTCAAAATACATTGTATTATGAAATATCACATTTTCGCATTTTGGCAAGACCCTCGTCATGTGCCGGCTCCGGTTATGCGCCGCTTCGATCCGATCCGCTGAACAGCGTTATATGTATTTATATATATATATATGGCTAAAAGTGCAAGAGTGTTATATTTTCTATGTATTTCACGAACAGATAAAATACACACAAGTAAGTCAATGCTTTGTATATATTTATTGTATAGTAAGTGTATTTGTATCTTAATGGTCACACATTTTCCATTTCCAAGGATGAATCAAATAGTAAATACAAGAATTAAGTTTAATTTTTGAACATCTCCAAGCTGATATATTGTAACAACACAAGCTACGAAAGAAGGAGGGTCCCAAAATCAATAAAACCCTGCTGGAAGACCTTAGTAAATTGAAATGTAATAGGTTTATTAAAATAACTTTACTGAAAAGTTTAGGAGATAAATACAAAACGACGGTTTTCCTCAGCAAAAACTTTATTTTACACATTTGCTTATAGCTATCCCAAATGGCCTACTACAATATCTATTTTTTTTAGTAGATAATTAAAAAATATTATAAAATTTTTTATTTACAGGGTTTCCAAATCTTTATATTTTTATTTTATTTTAATATTTATATTAAACTAGTTTTTGATAACCGTTATTTTTCAAAAAAACTTTACATGCATTAACAAGCTATGATATGATGTACAAATAATTGCAATATTTGGTTAAGGGTGTCCCAGAAACTATGAATAATTTTAAGTTTTTTACAATTTGTAATATCTAGATAAATATTTCCGAATGTATATTAATTATCTATAATTAAAGAATAAATAAATGCATTAATTCATTGATGTAAGTTACAAATATATGTAAAAGAAGGTTTTACTTGTATAATAAAAACTATTTTATGTATAGCAGAATATCTATGTATAGCATAGAAGCAGTGAGTATGAGAAATGTTGTGTCTCGGAAATTCCTCACTTGTTTTTAAATTAAATAATAGGTCATTCATTTGATGCCAAGCAGCCCCTAGCCCCTCTTAGCCTTTATTTAAAAATTGTATTAACCTGAAAGAAAGAAGAATTCAAACTTTTAAGTCTCAAATTTGTTAAAAAAATGGATAAATTTCACAATTATTTTAAAGAATGTAAAACAAAAAGTGGAATAAGGGAAATCTCTATATCACTATAGTTAAATTCAGCCATTTATTTACCGAAATTTAGACTAAAATTTGTCTTTCTCTAATTAAATTTAAATTAAATTTCGGTTGAAGACGTTTTTTAAGAAAAGGAGTTTCTCGGTATCAATTGAAATATCCCAATATTTCTTTTTTATCAAAATTTATAAAAAAATATATTTTACATAACACAACTGAATGGTAATGTTTTTTTACAAATTAAAAATAATTCCTTATCATCAAAATCTTAAAAAGCGAATATATGCATCATAATATAACCTAAAAAAGGAAAATATTTTATTTATAAATAACTTAAATACATATATTTTTTTAATTATATCACATAAATGAGACAAAAACAATATTCTAGTACTAAAGCAACAATCTTTTAAAATTATACCGGCTACTACCCGGATTCACTGTATGTGTATTTCTATAATTATGATTACATAAATTTAATTTAAAATCTTAAATTATTGTTATTAAAATATATTTTTGGATTTGCTGGTAATAACACATTTCAATAAAGATATAGCAACCTAACGTCTAAAAATAGTAAAAAATATTGTTAAAAGAGCTAAACGGTCTTCTAACGGCTTTGAATACAAATCGATTGAATGTTGCGGGTCTTATCATCACGGCCTGTTGCGTCCTGCATAAAGAATTTTAATAAAAATAGTGAAGAAATAGAAACATTTTAGACCGATGTCTAGTGCTAGACATCAAGCTAGCAAGACACGCTCTAGTCTAATTGGCAACTATTTTTACTAATATTATTGTTATCGATATATTTGAAAGGTTTTGAAAGTTTTTACATTTTGTATTCTCTGATGACTTAAAACTTTGGAGTTGTCGAAACTGTAGATGTACGATGAATGTTTTTTCTCACAGCAATCTCTTGAATGCATTAAGAATCAATATAACTAAGATCTTGATTAGTTCATTTTCAACTACGGCAATTTCAACTTTTATTTTCTATAGAGTAGCCTTTTTCAAATGTAGCTTGACTTTACCCTTTTAGGTCTTCTACAAATTTAGTAGGTTTCAAAAACAAAGCATATAGGATTTAGTAGATTTAGTGAGACATATATAACTATATCTTATAAAACGCTGAACGAAATTGGGATATATTCTACAATGTTTAGCTTAATTTTTCCCCAAAATTTCGATTAAAATAAAAACTTTGCTGGACATTGAAAGGCATGTCCAGAGATGAAAAGTAGTCGATTTAAGAACTTGCTATACTAAGCCGTGTCGCAACTTTAAATTAAACCTTGGTTCGGCACGATTAACGGCACACTTATCCTGCAAGTCATTGTGACGTTTATAGCAGAAACTTGGCTTAAAACAATATACACAAGAACCAAATTCATCGCATGACATAATCGCTTTCCTTGTATTTGAGCATTGTGGCTACGATAACGTCACAAACTGTAGCTTCACTTTCAGCTATACTGGGAACCGAATTTTATGGAAACAAATAAATAAAATGTTTATCGCGGAGCTGGGGCGTTTAAATAATAAAATAGCGCCAGGTCCTCGTCTATGAGAAACATCACCCACTATAATTCAAAAACTTATCCTAATCTTAATTTAACTTAAACTATGGCCAGCACAAAACGCGAATTGTTTGTGTGGGCGTTAATCAGTACACACACTTTTGCACTTCAAACTGTAACACATATTAAAACCTGCACTCGCTGCAACGGCTTCCATGCGTTTATGGTAGGTGTCAAAATGGCGGCAGTGTTGATGGTTGTGACAGTGATGATGATGATAGGACGCTCCGCTCCAAAGGCAGGTCCACGTCGTCGTTTACCGGTTGTCCGTACGGCGCTCTGTAATAGCGGCACCGTTTGTGGCGCGTGTCCTCAGCCATCGAATAAAACACGCGTGTCACAAAATTATTCATTAGGCACGCTCTATGGGATTTCCTTTTCCAGAAACAAACTCAACACTCTCGGGTCCTTTTCTATACGTTCTGCAGTGTGTGTATTACCTCCGAAGGTCCAGCTCTGAATGTCACTCAGTACATCCGTGTTTGTGTATGTGTGCACTTTCAATGTATTTGTTCATTCACTTTTGAATGAGCGGCTCGCACCGTCTGTTCCGAGTGGTTTAATTTATGTCTAATTTCAGTCGTTTTAATGAAATTTTTTATGTGAATCGTGTTACGTCCGCTATGTTACATATCACCAATTTCTCATATAACACAAATCTTGTTTGCGATCATTAATATTCTCTCTAAAAACAAACTTAAAATTTAATTTAAACGCAATGTTTTAGTTCTCTGGATTTAATATTTTCAATTTGAATTTAAAAGTAATAGCTTTAATTGAATTTGAATTTTATGTCAGCCTTATGTTATCCCACCGTCTTGATTTATCATAACAAAATATATAAATACTAAAAAAAACAAAATGAGTAAACAATTTAATTTAAAAAAAATCTATAAAATTTATATTAGATTATTTGGTTGTTTTAAATGTTAAAATATTTAGTTCCTTAAAAAAAATGTACACAATTTTTTTTTTGTTACAATGCATTTTTTAACCTATAAAACATTGTTACCATAAATATATTTTTGTAACCATGAATTAACTTTGATCACAATAAATGTTAGTTACATATACACTAATAAATAGGGTTTTTAACTTTATACGTTCTTCATATAAAATTTTCTCGCTATGAAGTTACAATCAATTGATTACCAAGTCAAAGTTACTTTGTAAAAATTATAGTTTTATGTGAATTTAATTAGCTGAGTGCATATTCTTTAATAATTATTAAAAAGTACAGACATAAAACGGCACTTTTCGTTTTATTAAATGTATTGAATTAAAAATTAAAAAAAAACTTTATCAATTCAACTTGTTGTCTTGTAGATCTCGCTATTAAAAAAAAAACCTAATCCATCCGAGACAAAACAAAAGAGGATTTTCCGAGACACAAAAGTGTCTCATACGGCTTCTATTCTATACATATATATATAGTAGTGAATATAAATAGATTTAATTATACAAGTAAAACATATTTTAACATAGATTTATAGCTAATTTTTATGAAATATATCTAGTTATGACAAATCGTATTTAAAAAAAACATTGTTTCTGGACATCCTTTACGAATGTTGCAATTATTTTTACATCATCTCGTATCTGGATTCTTTTTAATGCATGTAAATATCTTCCGTGTAAAAATCGGTTGTCGAAAGTAGTTCAATCTACATATTAAAATAAAATAAAAAAATATATACATTTAGGACACCCTGTAAAATAATCTTCTACTTAAACCAAAAAAGTAAAAGCGGCCATTTATTTTTTAATTACTATCTAATAAAAATAATTCGGATATCGTAATAGGAAATTTAGGATAGATATTAGCAAAATTGCAAAATTAAGTTTATGCTTTTTAAGAAATTGCATTTATTTAAAATTCATAAGGAAATTTCCGATCTGTTTCCAAAATAAATGTAGTTTTTTAAATTATGATAAAATATCATTAGTTATATATAATACATGTTCAAAGCTATGGTTCTGATAAAATAAACTTTTCGAGTGTTTTATTAAAATGTTATAGTGTATTATATTTTTAAATATAAATGGTTCCAATTTTGACGACTCAAGTGTCTTAACTTAGGCGGCAGACAACATTTTGACAAATCACACACCCAAAATTTTGTGACCCAATAATAAAAAAATCCTAAAAAAAATATGCACCTATAATAAATTATTGTGCACTTTAAAAAACCAGTACTCACCGAGAAAAAACATGCTCCAAAAATATAAATGACCAACCAGAAAGTATATTATGCCAAAATGAAAGAGCTTTTGTTCTTTTTATAAATATGTGCGAAGCGCAAAAAGTTAAACGCACGCTTGCACACTTTATAGGAGGTTTAAATAATTAGGAGCTACTTTACTTTTGTAGTAGATTTTCAATTATTTATTCAACAATATTGAATTATATGGATTCAGCTAAATTGGATGCCCATAAAAATCACTACACACTTAATCTTAAATAACCTATGAACAATTAGCACTCTAATGAGGTCGACAAATTATCCCAAAAAAAATGGTTTGCATATTTTAAAATACACTGTTTTGCAGATAACAGAAGTATACGCAAATTCTCGTCAAATGATGATTAAAAGTAAATATCAAGTTTGAATTATTTTTTTTTTGTTTTGTGCCAAATTTAAGCTGGATGAAAAATGGGTAAAAGGTCCATTATTTATACCAAATGAAGTTAAAAAAAAGAAAAATAGCTTTACCATGAAATTATGGTAGTTATATAAATTTTTATATGACCAATGCGGACATAATGACTAATTGGACATAATGTCTTTTTCAAACCCGACATAATATACAAATTGAAATAATGTTGAATGATGTAAATATGAAATGGCACAATGCACAATAGTCCAAATGGAAACTATGATGGTTATAAGTGAACTAATGTCCAACTGCAAAACGGACATAATGTACCTTATATATCCGTTCGGAACTGACATAATGTCCGAAGACACTAAGTTATCGCACCTCCATTAACATCTCATCTGACCTAATGTTTAACAAACATATATCATCGAAATTGTTGTATATACTGTAGAATAAAAAGTCCCAAAACAATAAATGTTCATTTCCATTTTCATTTTATCATATGCAATGATTTTATGCTCCTCACTAGCATAAATTTACAACTGACAGGCTACATATTTTCTATATACCGAAAAACGAAGATGTTATGTACGTTTTCTTAAAGTGTTATGCTCGTTCGCCACGTGTGCACATACGCAGCCGCACATGTCCTCGAGATTTTTATGTTATCCTCATATAAATTTATGTATACGTTATTATGTGTTCCATCTTAATATCCTTTTATGAGTATATCTTTTTTATTCAATCCCTCGTTCCTCTTGGCTGGTCTCGTTTGCACACTTTACTCCACCCTGCCCTCCAGCTCACATTTTTATTCGTATATAACATTTTATGTATGAGACGCACACATACATTTACACAAAGCTCTATACTTCTATAAGAATCATCTTGTTCACTGCACTGTGTGATTATATGTATATATATATGTGTTTGTGACTCTGTTTTTTTCTACTCTGATCCTGTTTGTATACATATATTATATACATATATACATATACAAAGCTCTAACGAACGAAAAAAATCCTGCTTAACCACGCCTCTCGAAAAATAAGCGCCCGGAAAAAATGTACCAAATACAAATTCAAATAAGAATCTATATACAGTATATAATATATATTGAATATACTCTTTGCTCTCCCTTTCTCAGCGTCACACACATACACACAAACTCATGCATATATACGCAAGGGGTGCAAGCGGTATGGCAACGCCACCAAATCTCAAAACATCCCTTAAAAATGGGATGGGTTCATCCGTGCGAGTATGTGTGTGTGTGTGCGAGATCGCAATTATAATTGTGTGTGTGTGTGTGTGTGCGCACCAGGACTCTGATTGAGTAGTGTTTCCGCAGCCACTGTGTTAGTACAACAAGGGATATTGTCCTGACAACACGCCAACACGCAGCGCTCGCATAATCTCGGTGCTCTCGGTTAATTTGATTATTTCTGTGCGTACGGAGTTGTTGTGTTTTTTCATATATATATATTTTTTATGTATATTTAAAAAATCTCGTGATAAGAAAAATATATTTACCTGTGATTCAAAGCATGCAACCGATCACTTGATCATTGAATTCATATACGATTTAAATTTGCGCGCTCGTCGGCATTACAATGTCTACGGCTTTTATGGTAGACAATATCCTGATGAACGATAAGGAGGATCGTGCCGAGTCGATCTCGTCGGACACCGAATCGGATGCAACGTCAGACATCAAAGATTCACTTTGCGGATCGCCACGTATGGACGGAATTCTGCATCCGGGTATGCCTGACGAGAAAATGGACTTGTCCGAGAGTCTTTTGCGTACGTACGCCATGATTCGAAGTGGTGCTCACTTGGGAATTGAAATGTGTTGTGCCAAGTGTGGACACTTTCAGACGACGCGTTCTGGTGGCGGTGGTGGAGTGTATGACGATCGCGAGATTGAACTGGATTTTAAGTGTGATAAGTGTGGTGCGGGAGAGGCGATAAACACGAAAGAAACGATCCTGAAGGAGAGCGCCAAACCGATATTGAAATTTAGTGTGTCTGCGATTCTGGGTGATAAAAAGGAATGCGTAAAAGTTAGAAATGGTGAGTTCTCGTGATTTCGAATTTAATCAAATGTAACACTTTCTGTTTTTCCCGACAAAAAAATGTTTGGTTCTAAAAACTCGATTATTATTCGTCTCTTAAACAATCATTATTAGTTGGGTTTATACCAAAGGATATTTTTAAAATAAGAGATTTTTAAATTTAAGGCTATATGCGCTTTCTGGATTCTTTTAGGCAAAACGAGCTTTTGGGTGTTTTTTTTTTGTTGGGTTCGAAATTCCACAGACGAAATTTTGAAGACAATATCAAAAAACAATCGCACTTCCTAATCAAAAAAAACTTATACAAATCGCAATAATCACTCATTCGATACATAAGATTTAGATAAATACTACAAATATATGCTTCTGATTTCTATGCAATTTATCAATATTTCTACGTTAGGTACAAAATTCTGTCTTAATTTTTTTATTTTTTTTTTTCAAAACTCTGCTTTAAAAAATTCTGTTTAAAAAAAATAGATTTTATTTATTCTTATTAACATAATTGTTTTAATGTTTTACAAAATTTACCTTTTTCAAAATTCTGTTTTCCAAATTCTTAATTACAAAATTCTGTTCATCATAAAATACTCTATGTTTACAAAAACAGCACATTTTGTATTCCAGGTCTTTTGTAATCCAAAATTTCAATAAAATATATTTTTTAAAAACCACAATTTTGTTAAACAAAAAAATTTTAAACTAAATTTTGAAAACATAAAATTTTAAATATATATATTTTGTACTAATAAAAATATTTTTTTATACTAACGATGCAGTTTGTAAGAAGATTTTAGAATTGACCATAAACGAAAAATCTCAAGTCCCAGTTCTTTTTTAAAGGATCAAAACATATTAACAATATTGATTAAAATTTAGATATTTACCTTTAATATTTTTGACATCAGCTTTGAGCAAACATTTATGACAAATATACTTTTTGACTTAATCTAAAGTGAAATTTAGTAAAATTCAAATTCAAATGAAACTGCTGACCTTTTTCCATAAAATATTTTACCTTTTAAATAAAAAACATGTATCATATTTATTTATACAATTTACGTACACATTGATAATAAATATTAAAAAAATATATATATTAAAAATAAAAAATTAAATAGAATTGTCAACAAGTTGACTATGGACTATATCTCAAACGTTAAAAATGACCAAAATTAAAAATTTTGGTGAATATGGGTAATTTTTAAAAGCATATTATCACTTTCAAACTTAGGTTAAAAACATAATTTAAAAACTTCATGAATAATTATTCAAATCATAAATGTACAATAAATTTACAATACAATATATACACTATACAGCATAAAAAAATCGCGTAATTTTAAACAATCGTCACAAAAAAAGTTCCTAAAATTAAATCACTCGGCTTGATTATACTTTAGTTATACTTTAAAAAAAATAAATTTAAAACGACAAAATGGCATAAGATAAATTATGACCAGATGTTTTTGGGGCATTTTTAAAATAGTCATTTAATTTAGCTTACACCATAAAATTCAATTTTAAAACAGCTATAATTAATCATTGATGGATAAATTAATAACAAGAGAGGTTAAAAATATTTTTTTTAATACAAAATCTTAAAAAAATATATATTTATATTTTTATATTTTAATTATAATTTTGCTTTCTTTATTTTAAAATAATCACAGGTTTTCTATATCTTTAAAAGGTTCGTGCAACCTGGATTTCTCCTAAATCTTTAACATTATGTGTACACTGTTGAACAATATAAAAAAGACCAAAAAAATATTTAAAAAATTATAAAAAATAGATGTTTATGAGAACTTATTAACAAAATAAGATTTTTTAATGTTATTTTACATTTTTTTTATATTTGCCTTGTTTTGTTTGGCAGTGCTAATTATATTAAGGCTTATTTGCATGAACAAATGAACTCACTTTCGAAACTAGGCTTATGATAACCAAAATCGAACAAAACTGTAAATTTCAAATGTTTGAAAACTGATATTCAAACTAAATTCAGTGGATTATTTTAACAGTTGTATGCTAATAATGTTTTGCCTCGAATATTACCAACAAATATGATTTAATTTTTTAAGCTACCTTTGTGTGTTTAAAAATAAATTCAATTCGAAATTAACAAACAAAATGACTATATGTGCATAAATAAAATAGTGTCACAAAAAAATCAAATAATGGCTCCACCAAAATAATTTTAAAATGTAAGTAAAATAAAAGTATATTTTTGAAACTAAAAATAAAATTATATGTGACCATTTTTAAAAAAAAAAATTTAAAACAAATATTTTAATACAAAAATAATGAATTTTCCTAAAAATCTATTTATAGCACATATTATTTTGTTTTAGTCCATTTCTACTAAAAGGGTAATGGGATATGCTTCAAAAGCCTAAGGAAGATCAATCCTTAGACGGGCGCTTGACATTCCGGGTAATTCGTTTTTTTAAGCCGATGCCAATTAGCGATAGTTTCGATCGACATCGAACGTTTACCTTTTTACGTGATCCCGCTGTTAGTCTTCAAAAAATGACATTTAATTGTCGATTAATTAAATTATATTAAATACATAGCACATATGCCATTAAACAACCAATATATAATATCTTTAAAAACAGTGAACAGAGATCCATAAAAATACAAAACAATATATAGTCTCAATTAAATTTTAAAGGCATCAATCAACCTCAAAACTCACATTAAAACGGATTTGTCAAATTTATTTAAAATGTCTATAAAACACATTTCTCCGGCTGGCTGCTGTGCCGACCGCCGCCGCCGGCAGTGCACCGCAACGCCACCTAATAAACGGTTTTCTAATAACCCCTGACAAGTATTTGAGCAATAACGAAATGCATTGTAATGAACTGCGGCGCAAACTATTATTTTAAGGGCTTATCATCTATTCGACAAACAAGCGCAAACGCGCGCACCAACGACTCAAATCGTCCTCTTTCAAATTTTAAATCCTTAACCAAAATAAAGGCGTTTCAACGGGGCATTTAATTCGAGTCCATAAAAAATTTAACCATAATGTGTGTATGTATATAAATATGTTTGTTGCACAATGCATGTATTGTATATTGAATAATATACAACATATTGTAGCCATTATATTAGAACAACCCCCGAGAGACTATATATATATATACCGTACGCATAAAAAGAGCATGTTTTTATGATTGTTATCGCAAGCCAAAACTCATTTGTTATTATACGAGTCGGCTGTGAAAACATCAAATTGTAATCATGTATAAATTATTGTTCTAGGCGTGTACACGCACACACGGTAAAAAAATCTCGTTTTACTTACAATGTACTTGCGCTCCCAAGGTGATGTGATGGTGGTGGTCGTACATCACGAAATATCTCTAAAACACCCTGACTGCAAATCCGTCTATTGTATCACAAAAATCCATGCAAACTTTATATATATTATATTTTTGTGTGTGCTGTGTTTGTTGCGTAACCCAACAACAATGCAATCGACATAAAATACACCGATTTATCCGACGATGAATATAAACATAAAAACGCATCCCTTAATGTAGGGTGTATACGCACGCAGACGAAATTGCGCAAACGCATTACAATGAATTCTCGTTTTTTATTGTGCTCTGTTTTTTTGTCGATTTATTTGTGTGTGTGTGTTATTGGCATTATTAATGGTCATTTAGTGATGTTAAGTCGATTTTCGTGTATGCAATAAAATTGAAAGAAAAAATAATCATTTTTTTAAATAGGATTTTATTCTAGGTGGTCCTATCGATTTAAATCGTGTACATTATATATATATAGTATATATACCGTATATAGTAAGAATGAATAAAAGATAAGATCATAAAAACACTTAAATGTCTACCCAATTATTGATTATAAGTTTATCCACTTTAGCACCAACACCCACAAAATTATGTATTTCTGGAAGTTTTTGGTGCCAAGACACGTGGCTCCCTCATTTACTATATATTACATATTATACTGTATAATGTGTACGTGTACATAATCAGTGTGCGTCAGCTGGTGCTTCGTTTAGAAGTCAAGTCTCCCCAATTTTTCTTTTTTTCAAAGTGTATACGATGGGCTATGGCGGACGCCTGGATGGAACCTCGCTTCAAAATACTCATCTTGCGTACGCGCACGTACGCAGTCCGTATTCATCCCTAAATATATTATGTGGGAAAAAATGCAAGACTCTTTTTATTCGATATTATTATATATATTATACGAGTATGTATAGATGTTATATGAAAATCTGAAAACCGTTTTACTATATACAACATTTATATATATATATATATTACAATAAATTCCGAAGAGTGTTCGATATCGATTCTCAGCCCATTCCGGCAAAATGCGAAGCCAGCCGCCAGACGACGTCGACGCGTTGCTCTAGCCAATTTATACTATAGCGCGCAAGCTTACACACTTTTCTTTTACGAGTTTTTGATTTTCAATAGAGTGGAAAAGTGTCGTATAAATTTCGAATTCACATAATCTATCATTAAATGGGCGGCAAGCAGTTGTGGAAATAGCGTACGCGTGGGGTTTATTATTTGGGTTTTACGATCCCCATTTAATGAGAGTTTCATTTAGTGAGTGCTTGTGTGTGTATATAGTGAGAATAATAGTATATAAATGGAGTACATGACAATTGATAGCCTAATAAATATTGTGCAGGTAATTAGGACTTAATTATTTTAGTGCGACTACATTGTATTTCATAATTTTTCTTATCTTTTATATATAAGAATACACATGGCAATTTTATATAGTAGAATAACATAAACCCATATAGTTAAAGCCAGAAAAAGTTCAAGCGCACTCTTATGTGCTAGCGCCAGAAAGAACTACCTACAAATTCTCAATTAAAACTTTTCTGTGGCGCATTTTTCAATTCCGCCCCAGCGCGTCTGAGTGTTTCTCTTTGTATGTGCGATGTGAATATATGTTGTAGATTTAGATATATATACGTTTATCTATATAAACATATACTATACTCTTATTATACTTGTGCGAACCCCCAGCGAGCTTAAACAAACGCTGCGCTGCGGTGTACAAAACATGTGTCTCGGAAAAGCGTTCAACTAAAGCGAGAAATTCGCACTTGAATTAACGCCTTTCGAATGTGAATTATAAGCGTGTGTATACATTTAATATATGTGCTAAGCTAGTATATAGGGATGAAGATACATACGAATATATTTGCTGGGGCTGGTGTATGTTATATGTGTGTCTGTAAACGCACCTCTGATATACATAGCACACACACACAATCTTGTGGCACCGTCATGCTGCTTCCAAAAGCATTAAATGAGTTATGTATAATGTTGTATTGTTAGTTTTGCGTGTGTAGCACATACAAGCATATATATATATGCACATACACACACGCACACGCACGTTTACATATTGTCAGAGTAATATTTGCGAGGATTTTGTGTTAGAAATTCCACAATTAGAGGAAAACAAAGGCGTAGTAGTCGCTTGCCTGGAAGATATGTATTTGGTACATAGATCTATACTGATCCAATCCGTACAAACGTTTATCGTCCCTACCCTAATGCACCATGATGAGTATACAGATTAAAAGGTTGGGGATCGTAGAAATATTGGTGACAGGTTTGCAACATATCTCAATAACTCTCGAGCTTTTTTGAGATTACCATTTCTCCAAAAAAAAATATATTGTCGAGACATACTTTTTTTTTGATACATAAAGTAAGTTTGCTTTGGTAACAATATTTGTACCAGAGTACAATCATTTCATATTATTCATTTAAATTTTTAAAAAATAACCCTAAAGAATAAATAAATTGTATACTCCTATATTTATGGTATATGTAACTAACTTTGACCACCCTAACTTTTGTTTGGCAGTAAAGGGTCTTTACACCTGTATGTATTTTTTAAGAAAATAACTTAATCTAGTGTCTTTAAATTGTTTACCCCTTTTGCTCTATTAATGGTTTTAACCATACTTGATCACCTTCTAATGAGAGGTAGGGGAAAATGTAATAGAATTTATTGTCGTCCGTAACAAGTCAATGGGGCAAGTTTCAGCTCGATTGGATGACAGGAAGTTGTTATGCCGCATTATAATCTGCGCAAGCAAGTCACAGACACGCGAATTTTATATAGAGAATTTAAAAATAAGAAAAAATAATGGTAATAAAATTTTAAATAATTGCATTAAGACATTTTACCCCCTCCTTCTCCATAACAGATTGGGGAACCAATAAAAATGCCTCTTGCATAATCACATTTATTTTGGCAACCTAAAAAAATAATTGAGATGATTATTTGTGTTTATTCCTTTGCAATTATAAAAAGGGGTAACACAAATATAAGAGGCTATTTCTTTATTTATTTAGAATAAAGTTTTTAAATTTGTTATTATGTCATTTGCATAACCGGTATTAGCATAATAATTTTGAGAATATTTATTTGAACATTTGATCGCCCGAAATACAATTGATTACTGAAAGCGTCTTCCCTCCCTAAAAAATAAAAAAAAAACACTTTTTCCCTTTTATTGAAAAGAGAAACTTAAATTATTTTTGGAGGTTGATTAAGGGAGAGTCTGGGTCCAGACTAAGACCTGTGTGCGTCCCTAATTTAATCTAATATAAGGGAAAGAATTTCCAAAAAACAAACTACTACTCGTATATAAGTATAAACTATAGAGAGAAAAATAACTTCCTTTTAAAGTAATTGATTTCCATTTGTAAGTTAATAATATAATATATTTTATTAGTCTATAACTAATTTGTATACTTTGTATTCAAAATAAATAAAAAATATTACTAAAAAAAACAAGGAAATATTTATATCGACTTCACTTCCAATTCTAAAGCTAGCGCGGTTTTTTGGTTTAAATAAACCATTTACTGGAAAAGAGTACAAGCTCACACAATCACTTAAAAAATGTTTCAGTGAAATAATGTCAATACAGCTTAAAAAATAAATATATCGCTTTGTGATCCTTAAAAAGCTAATTGCGGCTATGATAACTCTTAAATCCAGGATGAAAATATAAACACCTGATTGTCTCTGTTCAATGTACATTTAATTAAATAATGCATTTATTGAACTAAAATATAGCTGATTGATATTCCAATCAAATGAGACAAACTTGTTTTTGTAAATTTTGCATATTTTAAGATTTTAAATGCACGTTTTTAGTTTAGAGAATTTTTGCATATTTTCAAGATACATATTTTATTTTTTTTAGAATTTTTAGATTTTTTTAATTTTATAATTGTAATAAAAAAAAATGTTGTATAATGGGCACATTTTTAATTTATAATATTTCAAAAAATTGGTTATTAGTTGGTTAATGGCACATCGGTTTAAAAAAACTTCTCTTTTATAAAAGATATTTGTTACCATAAATAAATGTTTTTACCAAGTAAACAATATTGATACTAAGAAAATTGTTGCTTGTTTTTTGTTTGTTTTTTGTTTAAAAATAAAACACCCTAGAGTATACTATAATTAAATATATTAGTTTTGTTTTGCTTGACCATTTTCTTTATATTATTTGTGTATTTAAAAAAAATGCAGAATTAAAAAGAAAAATGTTCATATATACTTTCATTTTTTATTGATAAAAATATGAAATAAAAAACACTCTAAAGTTAACCGTATTTTTGCATCTAAAAAAAATATGCAATACATAATTTCGGTTTTATGAGTTTTGGGTCAAGCATTTTTTTGCTTACCCTTTAAGACATAACAATTATGCACTGAATGTATGAATTCAAAATATAGATGGCCTATAAAGTACCATATCAGTAAAAAGTACCAGTTACTTGCCGGTAGTATCGTATATTACAAAAAGTATCGAGCACGTTTTATTTTATACATCGATAAATTTATTGGGATAAAATAAAACGTAAGATAGGAAATATTGTGCCCAAATTCAAAAAAATATTTTGATACCATGAATATATTAAAATTTACAAAAAATATTAAAAACGTTATTAAAATATTGCACCCATAAAACATATGTTTTTATAAAAAAACATGAAAAAATTATATAAATTGGTGTTACCAAAAAAAAGTCTGTCTGCACATATATTTGGGCACATTTTTTTCGTGAAACAATATTTTTTTGGTGCATTTCAGTTTTGTTTGGCAAACTTTATTATAAGCAAAAAATATATTTGTAAAGAAATACTTTTAAATAATTCAAACATTGTTTTATTAAAAAAGATAAATATGTGGTGATATATATTATATTTTTTTGATGATTAAATTAAAAAAATCTTTAATTCAAAAGTAACACTATTGACAAGTATACCCTTACCTAATATAAAATGTTTCGGTTTGGAACATAACTAATTTAAAACAAACTTATGATTTATGCAATATACACCTAACATACATCCTTACCTTACGTACACCTTACATTCGGTTTGAATACACCTCATGTATTTCTCATTTCTCTTGATGTTAGCGTTTAAGAAAATAATTAGTTTTCCGTAAATATTGTAAGATGGTTATTTTAAATTAAACAGATGATAAAAGACATAATCTTGAATTTTTACTCACTCCCAATTTCTATATGCATTTCAGAATTTATTCAACCACAGCACATTTGGCCTTATATACAACACAATTTTATTCATCAATCACAACTCCAGTCACACGGATACCACATAAACAACAATCCTCCCCATCCACCGCATCCCCAACACCCGCACCAGCAAAGCGCCCACTTGTCGCCCACAAACAGTCCGAACGATTCAGCAGAGAGTCTCAATAATTCCCAACCCGCTACCGATCTACAAGATGACAACCGACTACAGCCCAGAGACAAGCAGCAGCAGCAACAGCAAATTGCGAAGCCTCTAGCTAGTCGACCAGCACCCCCGCCATTTATCCATCATGGACTCAATCATCCGCACTTGCATTCGCTGCTGGCGCATTGCCGGAATCCGTACATCGGAGGTGAGTGGTCAACATGCACGCCAACAGTTTCCACAATCTAGTAAATGAACAGAATTTCTTGTAGGCGGTGGTGGACCACAGGTGTTTCCATTGCCACCGGGTCAGGGTTTTCCGTGGGCTCACTCTACGCGTGGAAAACCTCGGCGTGGAATGATGCGACGGGCAGTGTTTTCAGGTTTGTACTCCACAAATTCAAAATTTATTCTGTACTAACAAAAAAAGGAAAATGCAGACTCCCAGCGTAAAGGTCTGGAGAAACGGTTTCAAATGCAGAAGTACATAAGCAAACCTGACCGAAAAAAGCTTGCCGAGCGACTTGGCCTGAAAGATTCTCAAGTAAGTACTAAATACTATATACAATCTACACTGTAAAACTATTGTGAGAAAAAACGACACAAACAAAAAAAATACAATAGCAAACGCGCATTGCATTGCACCCCAGAAACTACCCTCTATATCTGTGTGAGCGTGACTCCGCCTCCGCAGCCGAGCAACCACTTTTTATGTTGGTGCGCGCATGCTGAGCACGCATAAGCCACCTCCCAGCGTCTTATTTGCGCAGTCGCTTCTACTTGTGTATATATGAGTGTTTTCAAACCAACCCCGGCGCGCGGTTTCACTATATGTTCGTATTGTTTATTTGTATATAGTGTGAGATGATTATAAAGACAAATAGCTCAAGTACTTGTTCTCAAACTTGTATAAATTTTATATACAAATACACTTTTTTTAACATACAAAATTATGTTACCGACAAATTTAAATATAAATGTTAAAATTTAAAAAAAAAAAACATTTAAATGATTTTTATTTTATTTCAAGAACTACGCATGCGTGTGAAATGTGCTCGCTGTAATATAAATTTAATTGAAATCTGCTCAAGTTCTTTGTGTTTGTGGGAGCGTGTCTATGTATGTATATATATAAAAGCACAACCGCAATTATTTTATTTAAATTCCATTTTCTAAGCGTTTTTCAATTTAAAACACATAAAGTGCTCGCTGGCTCTTCGAACTCATTTAATTTAATTCCTAGGAGAATAATTAAATTATGTGCAATGCAAATTGCTTTTGACACGTCGTACGTGTCGAATAAATTATTATGTATTATTAAATAGCTATAATTTAAGAATTAAATATAGATCGAAATTAATGCGTTGTGCAATAAATCATCCTAACAGTGCAACATCATTACGTCATGGCTGTTCCGAGCTGCAATTAGTTGAACAGAGCTTTTCTTTGGTTTGTGCGGGCAGGTGGTGAGGGGTGTTAAAAAACATTTTAAATCTTAATCTTAAGTAATTAAATTGTTTGCAATTGCGTGATTAAGAATGATTGAGCTATTTATTGGACTTTGTGTCCAGTAACGAGTATAATTAATAATATATATATATAGATATATCATGATGCCATTTAACAACACAAAATAATTGTAACGGGTTTAATTACCTCTTATTTTAAAAGAATTCCAAATCTCCGATTCTCGGAATAATGAGTAATTTGAATTCTTCTATAACTGTATTGTATTTTTATAGGAAATTTAAATATTTGACTGCATTCAAATTATTTAATAATTGGCACCTTATATTTGCAAGGATCCTTTAGAATAAAAAAAATCTCAGCTATATCATAGAGAGAAAAAATATATAAACAAAGTTTACATATAATTTACAATTAATTATAAATATAAAAAATATTTTTTTTTACAAAAATTAAAAATCATATATATATAATTTGTTCAATTAAAATAATACATTTTTACTTAAAAATTAAAAATATGTCCATAAAAGAAGTTATTTACAAATGGTGA
>JAAAKO020008834.1:0-18527 GCA_010015015.2 Bolitophila cinerea | reverse complement strand
TGCAGTGTATCGTTGAAGTGTTTCCCAAGCCACTGAACGGATGGTACCGCGACGATGGTAAGTATTCAAATGCGCGCAGGCGTTTGCAATTGTGCGGGGGATGACATTAATCCCGTATTGTTTTCTATATATATATATATATATATATATAAATATTTCCTATTTTCCGTATTCTATAGGAAGCATCAAATTGCACAACGGACAGAAGTACATAATCTCAGAGGCGCTGATAAATACGTACACATGGCAAATGAATCTTACAATACGGCACTTGAAGACGGAAGATCTAGGCGCGTACACTTGCACCAGTGCAAATGCTCTCGGAAAACAAGAAGCCCGCATTCGGTTACACGGTAATTATATTATATATTTAGCCATAGCGTATTATTTATATAATTTATGATGAATGTCTGCGAGAGAGCGGTTCTCGTTGCATACCGCAGATAGAAACTTTAGCCCGTTTATCAATATAATTATTAAATTCACCACTCAAAAAACATTTTGTTGTTTATTTGCGTGTTTGGCAGAGTTGCTACTGGAGTCGGTCCCAACCACCACCACCAACATACCCTATGTGTATACAACAGTAAAACCGCGACGAAAACAACACCCAAGCCATAACAATAAAGGAGGTCACGACACAGCCAGAATTAAGGAAACATTAATACCAAACCACATACCAGAGAACGAAATACTTGTGTCGGCGGCCGAAGGTGGGTTTGTTTCTTGTTTATTATTATACATATCTACAACATTTATATATAAATATTATTAAATAGTACGATACTAAATATAATAAATACATATACACATTTATAACACAACAAGTCGCATACATTTATTATATGGTTAATTAAATAATATTAAAACAGTTCATACTCAAGTTCCGGCCCGACCTTCTGGCGTAGGTGGAGCTGGAATTGAAAAGACCCGCAACACCCAGCAGCCGGCAGCTGTACCCTCACAGAAGCCACCCTGGATCGTGCTTCACAGTGGCACAATAAAAAATTCCGCATCCGAGTGTTTGGCGTCGTTCGTATTTTGCTTAGCGTTATTGTTTCCATTGTTATAATCGTTTCTTTTAATTATTTCTTTTACGAAATGAAGTCTCGCGAGCATATATACAAACTCTCTCTCTCTCACACACACACACACACACACACATAAACACAAACACAGATACATAGCACAGAAATGCACGTGGCTATAGGATGAGAGTATATAAATAGAGTTGAGGTTGTGTAGTTGTGGTGCAGGGTTGCAAAGGCATCCACATTCCACACACACACACACACACACGCACACACACATAAAGTGTGTGGTATTTTAAGGAATTATGTGTGCAAACAAATGTGGGGTTAGGCGGCGACAATTGCGACGGGGTATAAATGCCCCGAAAAAAAGTGAAGAATTTACTAGACATTAAGAAAATTGTTATTATACATATTAAAATAAGTGCACTTTGTATAATTGAAGGAATATATATATATATCTATAATAATATATAGAAAACTTAAATGCAGCTACAATACGTACAAAACAAAAGAGCCACTCTCGAGGAATACAAAAGCAAATATAAATTGTGAGTGTGGTTTTTAGCTAAATTGGAAATAGTTTAAGGGATCGCACACTTTGCACAATTTGTATATACATACTAAATGCATTTATATATATATATATACTTAATACATATACATTATCAAAGTGAATTGTAAAACCAATACATAATTTAGTTAAGGTTTTTGGTGAAATAATATCATGAGCGTGGATTGAAGGCTTTCCCCCAAGTTTTAATAAAATAATATTTTTTAAGAATCCATTATCAAATTTAAAAATGCATTTGGAAAATATACGTATATTTTTTGGGGCGTTGCATTTTATCGAATTATCGTCATACAATATGTGTACATTTTTGTGTAAATAAAAAGTCTTCCGTACAAATAAATCACGCATACGCAAAATTGAATAGCCAATATTAATAAATATAACAATATTATATTACATTTAAATATATATTCAACATAAATATATTATATTTAATCGAATATATGAATTATTATTATTATGTACTGATGAGATAACTCAGTGTAAATAAATATGGAATTGGTACGAGTTTAATGTATACATATATTTATTTATTGATCAACATCGCAGAAACACAGAAAACGCAATTGACTGAATTAATTAGTTTTTTTTATATTAACTCAATATTTGTACAAACAATTCAAAAAGTATTACAAACAACTCGTTTTAAAAATAACCGACACAATCATATCGAAAATTATTTTTAAATAGAGGCGAATTTAAATCGAAGCTCAATTGATTTAATTTAATTAACTTACGAATAATTAAAATAAAACATGTTTATATAAAAATTCAAAAAAAGTATCAAATGCTGCATTTAATATATTAGTTTTCTTTAAAAAAAATCCAATAATACAGAAATGTAATCTATTTTATTATTAGCTCTGGAAATGTTTTACATTTTTTATTTATCCTCGTATAGCACATTTTATTTAATATTTACTGTACCGTTATAAGTTATATATTATTCATTTTATAGCACAGGCGTAATATATTTAATCTGCAATGATGAATGTGAACTAATATCACATTCATTTTCGTAGTTGGTATATATTAGTATATTATAAAGTCTATAATATACTAAGTTTATATACTCTACAGAGAGCTCTCGCTCATTCTCTTCACTATTATACTGGTTGCAGAATTTTCCGGGCAAATGGGCAATTCATTATGCATTATAACTGCGCTTACAATTAATATGCACAGCACATTGCACAGGGCACCGTTTACTATGTAATTATTGCAACTTTATTGTGTTGGGTTAACTTTAAATATGGTGCGCGTCTATTCAGTCATTTTTACAGACAATTTTTAAAATTGTAATTTTAATTTATAGATATACATTTTTACCCTTTTGTTATAGTATTTGAAAGTGTAGATAAATTTGTTATTTGACGTGAAGACTTCAATAAAATTCAGGTTCATTTATCATCTGGGAAAAGTACATTTCAATCTTTAAAGAATGACCAAGTGCGATCGTTAGAAAAAGGTTAAAACTAAAGCTAGACGTAGACGTTAACGTAAACGAAAATCTGTATCATGTGTCTTTAAACGAGAGTGGTCTAAAACGTACAAGCAATCGATAAGCTTATGTTCACTAATAATCATAAAAATCAGGCATCCCTTTCGTTGTAACGAGCTAAAAAGCACAAGTGTATATAATGTTTGACAAAAGAGTTATTTATGGTTTGAATAGAAATCTATCACTATTGGGATCCTTTAATGTTCACTAGAGGCGCTGTTTTCGTTAACAGGTTTAGACACCGACCTGTCTAACAAGTGTTATTATGAGGTTATGTGCATATGTTGATATTAAAGTTTACACAGATGTATACACAAAAAATGAGGTTAAATAATATTTTTGGCAGTAGAGTTTCCAAATTTATTAATTTCCAAATGTCCACTGAAGGCACCTTAATCCTTGGAGGACCACTATAGTATGTAGATATCTGTAGACAAAACAGTCAGAAATAATTTAAATAATTGGTTGTTTTTCAGTTTGACTTTTTATTATTATAATTTAATTTAAAATGATTTCCAAATTCACTTCCGAGGATATGGTTAAATAATTTTTAATCCAATCCTAGTCAGCAGTCGGTGAAACAAAATTGATGTCAATCTATATTATAGAAAATCATTTTGCCGTATTCTTTTCTGTTTTTGATTTAAATTCTTCATCTCCACTTCGGTTTTTGTATAGGAGTATATAGAAATAGCTAATACATTCCGTTTTCTGCTGAGAACACTCTCACGTTTTACGCATACGGTCTCCACGTAGCGTAACCTCGAACCACGAACGAAAAAAAGAAAAAAAATAAATAGTGTATCTAATGTTTATTAGCATTTTGTACATGTTTGTTTTAAACTTATTTATAATTTATATAAAGATTTTCAAATATAAGTCACTATATATTTATCAACAAATATAATTTTCAATATCTAACCGGGTTAGTTAAAAATAGTTTTTGTATATTCTTGAAAAAGTCTGAAGATAATAAAGTCTTCTATACAGAAAAAGTACAAAACAATCAATAAATTCCATTTAGTCCAATTTATGTTTCTCCTTGCAGACAAATAGTAGACCATGAACCAAGCAAAAATATTTTAAAACGGATGGGTGCGATATTTTATATAAACTACTTAAAATTGAAATTTATGAAAATCTATAATTTAGTTACCATTGTACAAATATTTTATCGTATTTTCTTTCACAACACGTTTGCAATACGTAACATACGTACTTTGTGTAAAAAAGGTCACTAACTGAGTGACAAATTTATACCTTAAACCGCTTCGTGAATTTTTTCTAAGGTTATAAAAATGCACTTGTGAAGAATTCACTCAAGAAGAATGCCCTTTTTTGGATATTTTCCGTAAAGTCACTTGCACTTAAAAATAATTCTTCACACCCACACGGTCATTGACATTTTAGAAGCATATTTCATTGGTTCTAATTTTAAGATTAATTTAGACTAAAAATGCCTTATCCACAAACTTTATAAGCGTATTCACAAACAGACGTGGTATATAGTATATTTTTAATCAAATGAATATCTAAATTGTGACATATGTTTATTTGGCGTCAAATACCATGGTTCAGACTTAAAAATTTCAAAAATATAAAAATGTTGTGGATTTAATTTTAAAAAAGAAAAAATATTGAATATTTGTTGTTACAAAATAAATGGTTATCACATAAAATACATAATTAATGTCACTTCGAAACTCTGAAGTAGAAGAAGATATAATTGTTACCCATTCATTCACCACAAAGAAAAACATTTAACCGTTTAGATTGTCATTTTGTCCTTATTTAAATTTATGTTTTTAATTTATTTTTCATAAATCTTAAAATTTTCGGTTTGGATTTTAGACAGGTTTTTTATAACTCACTTTGACTTGATATTGGCATTTTATGTTTCTTTCTCCAAATTATCTCTTGACTTAAAAGCTTGCTTTAATCTCACATTAGTTAAGCTTTCCTGCATTCTTCTAATAATTAAAATAACAGATAATACAACCATTATAGACCGCAAATATTCGATTCTCTTCAGGTTTGCAAATGCAATTTGTTGTAGATGCAACTCTAAAAATTGGTAATTGAAATGAGAAGAAAGGGAAATATTAGCGTTTAATATAACATTTTAATATTTTTCATAATTGTAAAACTAACGAAGTCCTTGTATAGTATATTTTTATCAATAACAGCACCGAAAATACAAAGCATTTATCTACAAATAAACTGGTTACACAAAAAAACGCAGCAACAATATCTTTTGTTAATTGCTTTGTACATTATACTTAATTTTAGTTATCCGTCTTCCAATTTCTCAACTATGACATATTTCGTTTTATAGCTGCCTAAAATACATATATACACATCTTTGTGGATTACGGTTATATTCAACCGAATTTTAAATTGAATAGTTATGATTGACTATTTAATAATTACTTCTAGGCACATAGTTATACTAATGATAAAAATACAATGTTACACTATTTATATAGTATATATCTATTTCTAATTATTGTAAATAAATATACTTGCTTACACTTAACATACGCATATAGTATTAATATTATATGCATTCAAGACAATATTAAATTTTAAGGTACAGTTAATTAGCATATATTAAATTAATTTTGATATGTTGGTATTTTTCAATTGCCACAAATTGTGAAACTAAAACTTTGTATATAATTATATATGTAAGTAAATAATCATTTATTTGCATGTTTTAGCATTTAAGTGAACGGTTTTAACTGCAAAAATACAATATATAAATATATATGTATATGTCTAAATAAAAATTCTAGAATTCTAGATGAATAAAGAACGATTTTACATTACAATATTTTAATTAAATTATTTACGGAAAATGCAAAATATGTGTTAAAAACGTGTTTCGTAAATTTGAAATAAAATTCTTGATTTTAGTATTTTACAAGTAAGTAATGTTTAATTAAATTATTCAAATTGTACGTATAAATACAATCAAACGAAAAATTACCCGAAATGTATTTTCGGATATACAATTGATGTACTTTATATGTATTTAATATATATATATAAATATATATATATATATATAAATATATGTACAAATGAATTATATATTATGTTTTATATTACACAAAATTTTATTGATTATCTTGTTGAAATACATATTATATATTATACTATACTTGTAAATAAATGTAAGCTCATGAATATGAAAATATGTAAATTATAATAATAATATTATATAACCAAAATGTAGCCAATATTATATAAATACAAAATATGACAATAAAACATTACAATTCGTTAAAGAAAATATATGCTTTTTAATATATTTAAATTATAATCATATAAAATAATTAAATTATGGAAATTACGGTATGATTCTACTAATTTGAATATTATCTAAACTTCCAAGCATGATTTTATATTTTTAATATTTTTTCAGATGAGATTTTTTTATATCAACTGATTATTCTGGTGTGATCAGAATTGATTGTTTTTTTTTTTGGTATCTCCTAAAACAAATGGTTCATTTTTCCAAAATCCATTTCGAAGTCGATGATCAACGAAATAAATATTTTTATTATGCGTCAATCCTCTAGATTTTTTTAAAGAACAAAAAACAAATCAGAATTTAAAGATTTTGTTAGGAAATTTTGAATGGATGAAATTGGATTTGCAGATAAAAAGGTAAGGTATTATTTTTCCTGATTATTCTTTATTATATTTCTATAAAATGTGATATTCAATAAAATGTAGATTATTTGTTTATAAAAATAGTTAAACAAAAATTAGTATGCGCAAATAATAAAGAAGACTAGTGGCCACTCATTCCAATATTACTAAATGCTTCTGAAAATTGTCATAAAAGTAACTTAGTTGGTTAAAATGTATATAAAAAATACATATTTATATAATTAAATTCGATTATACCCTTCGTTTTTTCTAAAGAAGGTTTAGGTTGTTCCTTCATAATATTAAGGTAATTTTAAATGTTACATATGGGCTTTAAGCTAATTAAATATTTAATTTTAATTTAAAATTAATTTTAATTTAAAATTAATTTTAATTTAAAATTAATTTTAATTTAAAATTGAATTTAAAATATCATATATTATATATTTCTAAGAGATTAAGGTTAATTATATCCTACTTTATTGAGGCAAAACACAATAATTATGCTTTATAATACTATTGCACTGAACGCGTCCGGTACAGGCAACTAAGAAATTATGTTACACATGCGACAGAAGTAAAAAATGTATATTGAATTATCAACATGTCAATTTTTCAATTGTAGTTATTTTTAAATCCAAATATTTAAATTTATAATATAATATAAAATAGCTTTGAATTGAATACATTTTGTAGACCCGGGTCCAGGCCCGTTTTCCGAGCCCGAGCCCGTTTTCCGAGCTCGAGCTCGTTTTTCTGGCCCAGGCTCGAAATTCAACAGATACTCATTTTTCGAGCCCACGACCGAAAATTACATTGAATAAAGAATACTGATATAATTGCTTGCTTTAAAATGGTTCAAACCATTACAAATCCACAGAAACTTCAAACATCCATTAATATTTTTAAAATATTTTTTATGGTAAAATAAGTAAACTATTTCAGAAAATTAAATCGTAAATCATTTTTATAAAAATTAAACATAAAATTAGTACCAAAAAATATTGAAAATGAGGATTAAAATATAAGATTATATCTCATGCAAATATTCATGTAAAGAACCGAAGAACGGGTCCGGGCTCGAAATTCCACAGAAACCCGTTTTTCGGGACTGGGCCCGTTTTTCGGGTCTGGGCCCGTTATTCGGATCTGAGACCGTTTTTCGGGTGTAGACCCTTTTTTCGAGTCTATGCCCGTTTTTCAGGTTAAATGTACAAAAAAATGTTAAAACCGAGTACAATTAGACCCGGGTATCCGGTTTCTCAAAATGACGGGTATCGACAGCACTAATTCATATTGTATAGTGCATAAAATATATAATATTATTACACACTATATATACAGAATATTTTAATTATAGCGAATGTGCGCGCAAAAATACAAACAATAGCAAGTGCACAGTCGAACGCACATATATTTATATATATATTGTGATTGTCTGGTGCAATACACATAAAAAATATTTTTATTATTTTTGGAAATTTGAATGTGTAAAAAATAAATTGTTGGTTTTTTTTAGTGCCGATTTCATCTGTTCTGATAAAATGTGCACAAGCAAACATTCAAAAACGCTGATCAGCAGCTTTTTCACTAATTTTTTAATTAGATTGAATAGTTGATCGGATGTAGATAATAACCTTATATTTCTTTACATATAATCAGAGATTTAATTAGAGAGCTAATAACAAGTAAGTGATTAGGCATCTTCGATTTTGCGTCAAATTAAAATTTTATTTAAATGTGCGTACAATCTATATAGCGCCGATGGCACTAGAGAATCGGTAATAAAAAGCTGAAATGGCTTCCTCAATTTTTCGTGTGTTAACGGTACATTTATGAAGTTAGGTTAGCTTGTTGCCATGCGAATGACTCGGAGACTTTTCGTAATATGCGGCAAACGGAAGCCATAGATAAATCAGAAATTGTGACTCAAATCCGTATTTTACAAAAAAAAACATTTTTAAAAGTCTTTATCTCGTATTTTTCCATGTCATCGCGCCTATCATCTCAAATACCTTCCCAATCTCGTACTCAATTCATTTTATTATTTTCAATATAATAAATAACTATAAAGCTCGCGTCACACGGTTTTATGCAATGCAATTCAATTTGGGTGCATTGAATGAACCGTGTGAAGGTACACATACCGGGGACGATATCCTGGAGACATCCCGGAACAACATCCTGGGGACATCCCGGGGACGATACCCTGGGGACATCCCGGGGACGATATCCTGGGGACATCCCAGGGATGATATCCTGGGGACATCCCGGGACGATATCCTGAGGACGTCCCGCAGACAATATCCTGGTGACATTTGAGGGTCAATATCCTAAGGACATCCCAGGGACGATATCCTTAGGACATCCCGGATACGACATCCTGGGGACGTCCCGGGGACGATATGCTGGAGACATCTCGCAGACGATATCGTAGGGACATCCCGGCGACAATATCCTAGGGACATCCCAGGGACGATATCCGTAGGACATCCCGGATTCGACATCCTGGGGACGTTCCGGGGACGATATCCTGGGGACACCGGCGGCATTAAATAGACCCCAAAACATTTTCAGTATACAACAAAAACACAAGAGAAGAAGAGAGAAAAAAGATTTTGGGAGATTTTTACAAGGTATAGTTTGCCTGTCACCCATCCCGAGGATGATATCCTAGGGACATCCCAGGGACGATATCCGTAGGACATCCCGGATACGATATCCTGGGGACATCCCAGGACGATATCCTGGGGTTATCCCGGTGACAATATCCCAGGGACAACGGTTAACACGGGTTGCAGAGCTAACTAACTGGATGAAAAACGCTTTTAATAAAGCCTGTCCACTGTCAAGACCTCGGACGAAAAAGCAACCACCATGGTAGAACAGTAACTTACGAGAGCTAAGGGACAAAGCTTAAAAAGCTTTTAGCAGTCTGTAAACAAAATTGGGGCGCAAATAAATATGAAGAATACAAAAACAATCTCAGAAATTTCAAAAGGGATCATAGAAGATCAGTGAAACTCATGGCGCTCCTTCTGTAACAATATTGAAAATTCAAATGAGACTGCAAGACTAAGACGTATACTCTCGAAAACTAACGAGGTACCGTCACAGATCCAAAAAAGTGATGGCAAGTGGACAGAGGATGGAACGGAAATCGGAAATTCTAACTCTTATGCTTGATCACACTTCCCTATTTCGAAAGTTAATCAAATTAGCTTTACTGAAGAGGGCAGCTCACTCAATGCAAAAGTGGTAACAGTGGATAAAGTTAAGTGGGCCATAACATTATTTGAACCATACAAATCCCCTGGATTAGATAGAATATTTCCTGCTCTACTACAACAAGCAGGACCCTTAGCAATAAACATTTTAACCGACATTTTCGGAGCATGTCTCTTCCTAGAACATGTAGCTATAAACTGGAGGACATCAAAGGTTGTATTTATACCTAATGCCGATAAAATTCAACACTCATCCCCAAATGATTACAGACCTATTAGTCTACCTTCATTTTTCCTGAAAAGTCCATGTAATCTAAGCACTAGACGCTTGCAACCTTTGTAGACATAGAGGGAGCCTTCAACAATGTACACACTGAGGCAATTATATATGCCCTAAAGAGATATAAAATAAACATAAAAATTATAAAATGGAAATACAACTACCTAGAATTTCGAATGATAAAAGCAGAGTGGAATAACGAAACTATGTGGTGGATGAGATTCTCATTCAATTACCATATACAAGCAAAAAGGCCATAGCCTACGCCGACGATATAGAGATACTCGATTCTGGAATTGATTTAAATACTTTAACCAATAACACCACTAAAGATCTACAAATGATGAGGAAGTGGGCCGTACAAAAAGTTCTAGGAGTTAACACCTCCAAAACTGAAATTGTACTGTTCACGAAAGCAAACAATTTCGTAAACGTCAAATTATCAATTGATTTGTGTAATTTGCGTAAATCATACATTTTCCCATCGTTGGAAAATGTCTACGTATACTCCATTAATTCACAAACTCTATCTCTACCAAACTATTAGATTTTAATGTGAGTTGTATTGTATTTGTTATCTATATAGACGGTGGCGCGTGGAAATCTTATCAGTTGATCAGCTGATGTGGATTTGATCAACATGCCCATTCTCGAACTTCCTGGACAAGTTAGGCAGTACAACTATGTGGACATCTGTGGAGATGTTGCCTTAAAGAAACGTTCAGTTCGCAATTTAATGGGAAAGCTAGCTCTAGTTTTAAGTTCACTGGCAGAACTCTCGAGCTCCTCCTATGTGATTAGAATGTGATTTGGAATTAAGACAAACACTGAACATATTGCAGTTTCCTTATTTTCATAAAATTTCATTCATATATTTTTTGTGCAAATGCTGCGCATAGGCGAGAATAGTGCGTGTACTATATAGTACCCGTGGCGAGTGCTAATATAAGTGCGGGTGCGTGTATCACGTATGCATTGAATCTTCATCAACAACAACGCGCGCGCACTCGGGTCAGCAGCAGCACTAGCTAGCACGGCGCAGTGATACACTCTCTTCTTTTCTCTTCTAATATATAGTATAATAAACATTCATACAAGTAGCACCTATTCGCTCGCATGGACAACTGAGATGGTACTAATAATATGTTTAGATATAATATGATTGTATATAATGTTCTTATTAAATTAATGGTGCTTGATTTTCATAGTATTTTAGATAATATTCTTATCCTTAGCCTATTGATGTAATTTTACTTTCCGTATTGATGTGATCTTTTTTAAATTTATTAGAGACCACCTGAGAAAATACCAACGTGTAAAGTTTGTCACAAGGAGTTCAAGTCTAAAACGATTCTATATCGCCACCGTCAGACGCATTTAGAGGTATATAACATATCATTAAATATTATATATTTATAAAGATATATATATATATATATATATATATTTAAATCTGGTATAACATTAAAAAATTCTCGTTTCATAGAAAAACTTTCAATGCGTCGTCTGTCCGAAGAGCTTTAGTACAATGGGTCAATTGCAGTCGCACCAGGTTAAAGTAAGCCACGAGAAACAGTACAAGTGTGCGCATTGTACAAAAGTTTATCTCAATCCCAATGAATTAAAGGTAAGCATAAAGTATGGTATGCATTAAAAAATATTACTAAATTATATTTTCTTAGACTCATATTCTGCAACACCAGTTTCAAAAGATTTTAAAAAAGGAAATTTCTAGTGCAGACGATTAGTCCTAAAATAACTGCAAAGAAGCGGATTTATTACCCCGAAGTTTTTGTAAGACAACCCGTGTTTTTGCTGTATATACGGATCTATATGTACAGTACCGGCAATTGTGCAATAATTTGTATCGAAATTAGGACACTTTTTGGATAAACTCGAAAATAAAGTTACATCTTTTTATATACACATTAATTGTTACAAGATTATAAGTTTGTATTGTGAATACTGCGTTTTTTCGAAAAAAAAACATTTATTGTGAAACGTACGGGACTGGTTCTTGTAGACTTAAATTAATAAAAATACACCACATCTTATAAAAAAAAAAAAATGTGTATTTTAAAGACAATGCTGTGATCGAAAAACTTTTAATTATGTGCGAGCAAAAACTCATAACTGCCAATGCGGAGAGAGAATATCCAGTATGCAAAATATGTAAAGAATACACGCTGTAATATAAAGTCGTCCGCAACTAGTATGATTCCAAGGTTTTCCCATACTGACTTAAAAACCTAATCCATTTTTTAGATAAATAGCAAGGAGTCCAAAGAAAAATACGTGTGCTAACCCGCAGTTATTTAAGACTTATACCATCAAAATATTTACAGTTTCCGATTTGCAGGATTCAAGTAAGTATCTATTGTATTGTTTTTCAGTTTGTTTGGGCACAAAGTGAAATAAATGTCAGTAAATCTAAATAGAGACTCAAGGGGCGAATAACCATGATGAAACTATATTATATCTAGGGGATAGTATATAAAAATAAGTTATGTACTATAAAATAATAAAAGAATTAAAATTATATAAATTGTTAAGTTATATATTATATAGGAATATGTTTAAATCATGTTCTACTTTGTCATTCAACGACAACAACAAGGCAAAAGGTAAAAAATGGTGTAAGGAGTGCTTGCTCTGAGGATATTCAAACGGAAACTAGAAAAAACAAACAAATGGGATTTGACTATACAGCTTATAAGTTCAATGCACACCAAACTCACTGCGTATAGACGTCTTAAAACTAGCAACTTTTGTTAGAGACTTCGTTTTGGAAGTAAACGAGTTCCATGGAGCAGCTCTAACTGTAAAAGACTTACTCATAGCAACTGAAGCATGGGTTAGAACAATGAAATTATTTGTTCTGGCAGATCTTGAAAATTGTAGATTCTCATAAAGATAGCTAGGCTCTCTGTGGACAAAAGTTTTAGAATCTTGAACGGCGAGACTAAACTTAAAATAAGTAAAAATTAAACATCCTAGTAAAGAGTTACTTTTATGCGAAATATAGTAAAATTTCTGAATTCGGCAAATAAATCTTACACACGAATTAACGCATATTTCCAGTTTTTTCATACATAACACACTACAGTTGGAAAAAAATACATCGACGTAGATAAAGTAAGGGAGAGCTATTGATTGAATTAGCATTCTTCTGATAAAAAGGGCATGTAGGCATGTACTGAATACAGACTTCCGAGTGTTGTATATACACGTTTACAGATAAGAGCGACATGTTCATCCCATGAAAGAGTGCTGTTCATGATTATACCTACATTTTTAACATGCTTTGAATATGGAATTGCTACTCCCTTAATAACAAGTTAATCTATATTATCTATATCAATGCAGTGTTTGAAGACTATGATGTCTGAGATTTTTCAGCTTTAATCCGCAGATTATTATATATATATATATATATATATATATATATATATAAAGTTACATATTCATTGTTGTCACTACGTGCGAATTTCATTGATATTATCATAATTGGCATCTGCTTCACATAATAAAAAACTTTACTCTTGATTTATTATTTATTTCTATAATAGTTAACTATATTTGTTTTTTATGCAATATTATAAATATTTTAAATCAAAATAAACTAACAGTAGTATTTGTTAGTGGAATTTTTAATTTAGTTTTAAAAAACATATTTGGAGAAAAAGAAAAAACAATTTGGTTAGTCTTACGAAATAAATATTTACATTTTTTTGTTTAATAGTATGACATAGAAAAGAATTTCCGAATTTCGGAGAATGACAGTAACATTAAGTTAACCTAGGTAAATTGAACATAAAATTCAACTTAAAATAGCGAAGTCGAAAATGACTAAAAAATCTACGTAATAAAAATAAAATAACCTTGTGAATAGGTGGTAATAGAATGTAGACCTATGCAAATGTATGCGTCTAGTTTAGGTGGTTGTAGGCAGTGTTTATTTGCGTAATTATGCATGCATCTATTTTTTATATATTATGGTAATAAGGACAATTTATGGTAATATCTGCTATTTCAAAGCCATTTTGTTTCTATATTCAATGATACAATCTTATTTTGTAAAATTTAGTAACTGGCTTAAGACATTCACTTCCTAAAGATAATTCTTAAAATACTACGTAACATATGCAGAATTCAAACAAAATCGTATAGCCTAATTAAATTGTTTAAATTCTGAGAAAATAATATAGACTGTCGGATTGTTAAAAACAACTCTATTCACAACTTCTATAAAAATATTATTTGCAATACAATTGGTGTAAGGAATTTTAAGGCTTTTAAAATTCTCAAATAAATTTGTATTATTGTTTTTGCTTAGATTGTATATTTATTATTGAACATCAATTAATTGGGATTATCTCGTTTTTAATGTAAATAGGAACACATGTTTTTCAAACATGTATTTCTCAATAAATAAAAATGGGAAATACAAGTATTTGAGCACAACCCCAACAAATTAAATATTTGTATAAAATGATAATACTTAAAACAATTGTCAAGCAAACAATATTTCTTTTTTATAAACTGTGTGAACAAATTATGTATAGTCTCTAATTATATAGTATTTAATAATATATGTTCTTATGTAAAAAGGAGTGCATATTAACAACAAATTTAGGATAAACCAAAGTGGTGTTTTTGGTGTGCAAATTCCGATTATAGTGCCAGCCATGGATGGTGCAGCAATGATTCTTTGGATCGGTCACCGTAGTCGTATGTCATTTCGTCGCCTTCTTCGATCCTCTCTTTTGCTAGTAGCACCAAATGCGGCCGATTGCGGTACATAATTGTTTTTGTGTTTAGGTTTCCGTTACGGGAGTGATTCACAAGTCGGCCAAGCTTGCCAGTCTCTGCGGTAGCATCAATACTATGTAAACAAAATCTGTATTTAATAAAATTTATAATAAAAAACAACTTCAATCAGTACTAACCAGTATTGCATGTTCCTATACTTAAAATAATACATATAACAACCAGTGTTTTCATCCTTGGCGTACATATTCTCTCGATTCTTAGCCTCAGACATGTTAATAAGATCACCAATATATTCTACCACAAATTCACCTTTTTCGAATGACCTCAAAGCCACAATTCCACGACCCTTGTTTGGAAACTCTTTAATTGCAAGACCTTCTACCTTCTCCGTCTCAATAGCAGCTTCGATTTTTGAGAGTTGTTCTTCATCGACGGTTTTTTTAGGCTTGCGGTTACTGCGTCGCACAGGAAACAAATCTGTCAATTGGATGGTCCTTTTATTATTGGTACTGTTTTGCTTTGCACTTGGATCCGTAACAATTGTTTTAAGAATTGTTTTCTTTACTGTGGGCTTTGGAAGAGTTTTCAAAATAACGGGAAGGTTCAATTTTGATTGGTTTTCGACTTGGTTGACAATTAGTCTATAAATAATGTAATTAACATATTACATGGAAACATTAAAATTATATAACTTGAACAAATACCTTCGTTTGGTCTTTTCATTTTTTATAGTGTCAATATTTAGTCCAGAAAGAGCTGAAGTTGGACTTTTCTCGACAAACGCCTGCTTAACGGGAGAATGACATACGATGCGATGTGGTGTTGAAGGCTTTCGGCGGCGACTAGGACTAAGTTCTAGTGATTTATCAGTCATCACACCACTATCACAAGAATTACTGTCTGAACTGGCATACAATTCTAAGTCAAGTAGGGACGTTTTTTTTGTTGTTGAATCCTTGGCTATTCCATTTTTTTCGATAGTATGAATATTATCAGTAGGCATAAAGGAAATCATGCCGTTGTTCAACGCAGAAAAATCAATACATTTATTGATAACAATCGACGAAGCCTGATTTGGAGATTTATCGACATTTAAATGTAAAACGGGCTCCTGTAAAAATATGTTGGACTTTACTGAAACACCGCTACTACTGTTGCTGTCGCTATTGCTGTTATAACAGTCATTACTGTTTGTCGAATGTTCCACACACTCCTCATGATCAACTATCCCATACGAGTCGCAAGCATTATTATCGATGTATTCGTTAATCTGCGGCCGCGAGTCCTTCGGGTCTGGCGAAAAGTAATTGGTTATGGCTGGGGTCGAGCGAGTTGCCTTTCGCTTAGGACTAGCGCAGTAATGGTCGTCAAATGTACGGGGCATTGTACCCACAGCCGCACGTGTTCTACGTCCTAAAATTATGAACATAATATATAAATAAATTAATAATTATTAAATGAAGTAATTATTATTATGCGTATATACTCTAAGCCCAAGTTTAAAATATGTTTACATTATAATTGTCAACAGATACATATATAACAAAGATTTCAAATGTATATGTGTGTGTGTGCAATCAAAATACAAAGGCATAGTAAAAAGAGAACGAGTACTGTATAATTTATATCGTTCCAATATCTATTATTTATGTATGCGCATGTTCTTTAAAGCATAACAAAACATAATACAAGCTACACACAAATTGCAAACACATAACAGGTTTAGGTACGATTTTTAGATTGAAATAAAATATGTGATGCACGCATTTTACTAGTATTTAACAGAGTTTTATATTTATTTTTTAAACCTAAACTATCGAATATATTTGAAAATAAAATTTATTGTGGTTTAACATTTTTTATGAATATATCCTTTTTAGCTATATTATGGTTTTGATAGTATTGTAAATTTATTTCCATAAAAAGTACACGAATCGTGTCAACATGACGTCACATGCATTTAAATTTTGCAATTAGTTATATATATATATATATATATACCAATTTTTTGTATTTGTAATTCATTTTCGTAATTTTTTATTACAAAACCTGAAGTATGACTTAAAATTTAAGTTTTTTGATAAATAATACATATTTAAATTTGCAGCACCCTTAAGGTTTGCAATTCCTGGTATTTAAAATTTAGTTGTAGTTGGCGCGATAGAAACTACCGCGAAACAGCATTTAGACCGATTGAGACATAGCGCGATGGCTTTTAATTTTGAAATTTGTGGTTTTTGTTAAAAAGCTAATAAGCTTCTCTGGATAATAAAATTATTACATTAACCTTTTAAAAAACGTCGAAAATGGGCATTTCAAATTATTTCACATGGTAAACTTAGAAAAAGGGTTTTATTTGAATATTTTTTTTAAATCAAGTCATTGACATTTTACAGCGTCTATATTTAATAATGTATGTGCCATTTTACATGGAGTTCATAATAAACCTATTTCTCAGGCACGTACCTCGAACCATATTTTCTTCTGGGTTTTTCTATGGTATTTCCGGTGTCCTGTGGATAACAGCAAATAGACGACGGCAAATAATGCATGCGTTGATTATATTGTATGTATTGGCAATATTACGAATTCATAATATCAAAAACATCAACACTGTTTTAAGTGCTGAACAAACACATACACAAGCACTCGCACACACAGTAGCAGCACCTATGATATATCTTATATCGTCCAATTTTAGCTCTTGTGTATCGGAGCCGAACAAAATGAAATTGTCAGCAAATTTGCGGGATGAAACATGCAACCGCAATTTGGCATAAAACAATAGATTTTGAAACGGCAACTTTTCGATGGTTAGATGCACGATTTAAATTCATTTATCATTCTCTTTATTTTTTATAAATACGGCTTTAACGCGGAAGATTAAGTAATTTTCTTACTCGCGCTACAGAAAAATTAAAATGGTGGACGCTTGTGTGAGTGATGTACTTAATATCAATGGCGGCCAATCGAAATCGACTAACGCCGAAGGGAGACAGCAAAAGCCAAGTTTAGATTCGGAGAGTGTGTGTTGTTTGTGAATTGCGGTAGGCCTAGTGTGACTGACGTCTGTTAGTATCGGCTGTGCAGGCTAATACTGAGTATGTTTAAAGTTAGGTATTAACCATTGATATATAAACTATATAGATAGCTCGCATTTGATATTTTCGTTAAGCCAACATATGTAGGAATCTATGTTACCGAAACACACATACATGCATGCGATTTTCCGTCCACTGAACAATAAAAAATATCTACGTTACCTCATAAATTTTAAAAAGCTGTCTTAAAGCTGCGTTCAGACATACAAAAATTCCAGGCGTTTTCCAGAAATTAAACGCAGCTTTTTTTGAATGTATTGGTGTGGTTTGACAGTTTGCATTTGTATGTGTGCTCTATTGTTTGACGTGCGATGTCAAAGTATCCGGAAATGTTTTTTGTTTGTTGATACAAAACATAACGTACGCACTGAATTATGTTAATA
>JAAAKO020008823.1:0-18529 GCA_010015015.2 Bolitophila cinerea | reverse complement strand
ATCGTTTTCATCGATTTGTGACACGGGGCATTGTTTTGGTGAAACAACACTTTTTTTAGCAAATATGGCCGTTTCTTTGCGAATTCAGCCTACAATCGATCCAAAAGTGCACAGTAATAGTCGATGAATATTATTCCGTTCGCATCCTAAAATACAGACGTCATCACCTTACCGGCCGACTGTTGCGTCTTTGCTCGCTTTGGATTCGGTTCGTCGAGTGTCGTCCACTGTTTCTTATTATTTTGTTCTTTTAAAAAAAATGGACAGATTTAATCAAAAAAATATGATTTTGGACATTTTTTTATTTAAAAATCAATTTTGGATTATTTTTTTATAGATAGATAGATTGAGCTATACAAAATTGAATCGCGGAGATTATATAGCTAGAAAAACATTAGATACATATTTCATTTCATTTTTCATAGATGGATTTCAGTATTATAACTTATTAAATCTGAATGCGACTTAAGGTTTTACAATCCCCTCAAAATTTATTCCATGGCTTTCAATATAGCTTTTTAGTTTTATAAGCTTTATAATCAATATTGTAAGCGAGTCATTTCCGTTTTGAATAATATCAGACAAAGCACTTTTTGCGTTGAGATCAAAAACAATTTGTTTCAGCAATTTTGTTTCTCAAAAATTTGCGATTCTCGTTCTTTTCTTTGATTCTTCATTATTTTCAATTACAATTAAAAATTACAAATACAAATAGCAAGAAAAATGTAAAATTAGAAACTGAACTTTTGATAGGTCTTAAAAGTAAAGAAATAATTGGAAAAGAAACTTAGAGAGACCAATAATGGAATTCTGTCTGGCGTTGTCGTAAAAAAATACGACTAAACAACGTATTCCGCTCTGAGAGAGTTAAAATTGGCAACGTGCGTCGTTTTAAACGCAACTTCAATGCTGTTTTGACGCGGCAGCAGCGCTCTTTGCAATGCGTTTGTCTGTGCTAACGCGCGAGCGATGCGGCAGAGAGAGCGGAAATTGTTAGTCACAACCTCGTGAGCAGTTGACTTAGATGTTTTGTACCAATAGAAAAGAATCGCAAGGCTGGTCAAATGCAAAAGTGACGTTCAAGCTGAAAGATTTTTAAAAACATCAATATTTTGCAAGGATATCCCAATCTCTGTAAAAGAACATAACGCCCTCAATCTTGTTCAAGGCCTTATTTACTGTCATGACATACAATTTTTATCTGAAGAAGAAATTCTGGAAGGACTTGCAGCTCAGAAAGCAGAGTTTGCACGTAACTCAAATACAAGTACTTAAAATACAAAGTAAAGTTCTTTTTTATACTTTATTTTTACTCAAAATACTTTTTAGGAACAAGTATTTTCTACTTTGTATTTTTTTAATCCTTTTTTTAGAATTGTAGTTGTAAATGTATTTTACTCTAAAAAGTATTTACAATACTATTTGAAAATTACTATGTATTTTGTACTCAAAATACTTTTTCAAAAATATCTGACACACTCTGTCAGAAAGTCACAGCTGTCAAGAAAATGAAACGAAAGGTAAATGGGAAATTAATAGATACAGCGCTCTGCTTACTTTTAAATTATCCATTCTTCCGAACTCAATTAACTTTGGTTTTAAACACATTCCTGTACAAACCTATATTCCTAATCCTCTGCGTTGTCTAAACTATTTTCGTTTTGGTCATTCTAAAAAATATTGTAATAGAGAGAGAGACTGTGTGGACAGTGTTCCGACATGTTTCATGATCCTGAAATTTGCAAAATTTGTAGTAATGGATCTCATAATAATTGGAACAAAGATTGCCCTACATACAAACGAGAGTTTGAAATTCAATCCATAAAAGTAACGCAAAAACTAACGTACTTTGAGTCAAAGAAAAAATACGAATCCCTTTATCCCACTAGTAATAATGTATCTAACAGTAATATTAATCAAACGGTAAAAACATTCTCTGCGATTATTGATGAAAATACACCAAAACAAACATCTAAAACCTTTTCTGACAATTATATACACATTCCCTCTCTAAATGAAACAGAAAATATAAATAAAAAACAACAACATAAAAATACGAAAGAAAATACTAAAGCAAATGAAAAAATACAAAATATTGACAAAACGAAAAATTCTACATATACAAATACAGACTCACAAATTCAAATAAAAACACAGAAACATATACATGACATTAGCACACCTACAAGCAAAACAGATATATCATCAAATATAGCTGTGCCGCTCACTCCAATTTCTCTTTTTCCCAATCCTATTGAAGAAATAAACAAAAATAAGAAACAACAACCAAGTAATAAAATGGAAACAACTATAGATTTAGATAACGATTCATTCCATGGATTTTAAAACTATTATACAATGGAACTGCAACGGGTACTTTGCCCACTTAGCTGAAATAAATGCATTAATAAATGATCTCGACCCCTACATTTTATGTTTTCAAGAAACAAGATTCCCAGAATTTTTTATACCAAAATCTACAAAATATGAAATTCATTATAAAAATAATGACAATCCACATTTTGCTTGTGGAGGCGTTGCCAATTATATAAACAAAAAATTTAGTTGCGACGAAATTCAAATAAACTCAAATTTACAAGTCATTGCTTCAAAAATATATTTTCCAATATCCCTAACTTTATGTAATATTTATTTACCCCCTAATTTAAAATTTACTCAAAATGATATAGTAAATATTATTAAACAACTATCTGGTCCATTTATTTTATGTGGAGATTTTAATAGTCACAATCCTTTGTGGGGTTCTGTGAGACTTGATCCGAAGGGAAAAATGATTGAAAATATAGTTAACCAGTTTGACTTAAATATTTTAAATTCACCGTTAATACCGACCCATTTTACTTCCCACAGCGGCAATTTTTCGTCTATCGACTTAACAATTGTATCGCCTATCCTAGAACCGATTTTTAAATGGAAAACTCACTCCGATCTATGCAGCAGTGACCATTTTCCAATTATTTTAACATCATCATCTCAAAAAATCGCTGAAAGGCGTCCAAAATGGAAAATAGAATATGCAGATTGGCTATTATATCAAAATAACATTCTTTTGGATGATATTGACTCGTTTCTTTCAATAGATGGAAAAAATAAATATATTACTGAAAGTTTATTCCAGGCAGCAATGAAGTCAATACCACGAACTTCTTCCAAACCCCGTAAAAAACCGGTACCTTGGTTTACCCTTGATATTAAAACGGCAATAAAAGAACGAAGAAAAGCCTTTTCAACTTTTAAAATATCTCCCTCCACTCTTAATTTACAAATTTTCAGACAAAAGAGGGCTAAAGCAAGAAAACTTGTAATTGAAGCTAAAAAGGAAAACTGGAAAAAATTTGTCGAAAGTATAAATCTTAATACACCTACCTCTTCTGTATGGAATAAAATTAGATCTATCACAGGTAATCATTTCAGTCATCAAATAACATCTCTGATATGCAATAATTCCATCAGTAGTAATACTCATGACATTATTATTGAAATGGGAAATTATTTCCAAGATAACTTTAGTTCTGATTTCTATTCTAGTGAATTTAAGTTGTATACGACAAAATGTAATTATAATTTCATAACACCTGACTCATTTCCTGATTTAAGCTACAATCTACCCTTTTCGAGTATGGAATTATCCATTGCATTGCAAAAATGCAAAGGATCATCTCCAGGCCCAGATGAAATTCATTATAGTATGATTAAATATTTACCAGAACATCAGAAATCAATATTGTTAAATTTTTATAACAACATTTGGGCATCACATTGTATACCATCTGCATGGCTAGAATGTCTAATCATTCCAATAAAAAAGCCAGATAAAGATCCAAAAATGGCTGCTAGTTACAGACCTATTTGTCTAACAAGCACTCTATCCAAAACAATGCAACGTATGGTTACACAACGATTATCTTGGGTTCTAGAAAATAAAGGCCTTTTATGTAACCGACAATTTGGTTTCCGGAAAGCTAAATCTACACATGACTGCCTAATAATTTTGGAAGATGCCATTCACAAAACATTTGCATTGAAAAGTCACTTAATAGCAGTGTTTTTTGACATTGAAACGGCATATGATAGATGTTGGAGGTATAATAAATCAATAACCCTTTATGATTGGGGATTACGTGGAAATATGTTACTCTTACACTCAAAGGTATTTAGGTGTAGTTTTTGATAACAATCTCACATGGAAAAATCATATTAAAAATCTAAAATGTAGAACAAATAAAAAACTAAATATTTTAGAATCGATCACAAAAAAAATTATGAGAAATTGGAATTAGAACAATATAAAAACATGCAACCTGTATAAAGTCCTACAAAGAAGAGTTCCAACGGATCATAAACATGAAATATATGAACTATATTGTAATATACACAGATGGATCAAAGTCAACATATGGAACTGCGTCAACTTTATACTCTCCTCATGAAACCAACATATCTATGCGAATAAGCAATTTTTCCTCAATATCCACAGCTGTACTAAATGCTTTATATATGGCCATAAAACATGTACATAATAGTCAAGGATCTTGAGCAAATTCCAACATCCTTATTTGTACTGATTCTAGAAGCTCCTTACAGAAATTATGCCATACGTATACCATTGACTCTATCATTGTTGATATTCATGAAATATTAAAAATATCATCCTATAACATAGTTTTTTTCTAAATTCCCGGACATGCAGATATAATTGGCAACGAAATTGCTGATAATCTGGCCAAGACAGCTTGTATAAATGAATATATAGGCCTGCCTGGAACAAATCCAACAGATTTAAAAATAATATTGTTGCCTTTAAATCAGGGAACATTGAGATACCTCATGGAAAAATCTATCACCGAATGAAAATAATCTCCGATTTATTAAACCTGAAGTAAAAAAATGGGACAATGTTGGTGACATGGCACATCTAACCATTATTTGTGAAGTTATTTTTTTTTTTTTTATTTATTTTAAGAAATGCAACGTACACTATTTTATCGACGGTTCTGTTTAGAAAGGAAATCCTAAACCTGAACACAGGCAACAGGCCGCTATGTCATTAGCTAGTTTGCTTAGCCGCAAAAGCTATTAATAATCTATGCATTACAGATTACGGTGTACTTAGCTAAGGCATGATCTAGATCAAGAAACTACAAAAACTCTTTGAGGACATTTAAGATGTCTACAAGACTGGCTTAAAGCCACCGAGAGATACAATGATCTTGTTTGATGATATGTGCCGAATTTTTTAGTAGCTCATGCAATGCTTTAAAAATTAAATAAATAATAGAAGATTTACAACGCACGGTATATGGTCCCACATTCAATTTTGAATAAATAGAATTATTGTAAATATTTTTCAACGGCTTTTAGACAATGTGCCTTTTTAAATGGCAATCCTAATCTAGCGATCCTTTGAATTCCTAAAAAATTCAAAATGTTGAAAAATATATAAAAATTATACAGTCGGAGTTTAGGATATGACACTACTAGAATGTCAAAGTCCAGCAGTGGTGGCAACCTGCAAGCTTTTTAAAATTCAAAGAAAAAACCTTTTTTTATTTCCGAATTTTAAGGATTTTTTATTATTTTTTAACAAAACTCTGTTTTACAAAATTCTGTTTTTCAAAATTGTGGATTATAAAATTTGAAAATATGCTCATAGAAAAAAGAAATGATTTCCGATCTCAAAAAATACCGTAGAGCGTAGACGTTCAATTGATTCAGTAATTAGTATTTGAAAACGATTTTATTTACCATATATAGTCGATGTCTCTTATTCTTAGATGATATTTAATACTTTTAATTCGAATATAATATAAGAAATACCGCAATGTTATTTAACCATTCGCAATGCGGCTCTCTGTCGCTGTTCCTCGGCCAGTTCGTCGGGATGTCTTCGTTTCTTATGCTTGTACATATTGGAGTTGGAGCAGAATGTTTGACCGCAATATGGACACGTGTAAAGCGTTTGATTCGAGTGAACTGTCATGTGCTCCAGTAAACGCTTAGCATTGCCACACTCTTGACCACAAACACTGCAATGTTTAACGCTAGACTTTGTGTGCACGAATGCAATGTGTTTTTTCATAGATCGCTCGTTTGCACTTAATTTACCGCAAATCGTACACGCGACCTTTTCCACATTGACACGGTGCACGCTGGTCCGGTGACGGTTGTACTCGTTGCGGTTCGAGAACCTGCGAAATTTAAATTTTATATCCAATAAAAAATGTTTTAACATATTTACCATTTATCACATTCATGACACTTTGCTCGAATCCACTCGCCGTTGTGCTTGCTGGCACAATGTAATGTTAGCGCATTCTTCGTGGCAAACCCGTGCGCACAGATCTCACATATATGCGGCCTTATAACCAGGTGCACCGACTCGATGTGATTTTTGAGAGTAACATTTGTCTTGAATCTACAATAACAAACCGAAACGTGTTTAATTATATCACGCACGATTAATAAAATGCCACTGAAGTATATACATTTTACCGCATTGCGGACATTCTGGTCGCAAAGATTCATCGTGCTGCACGCGATGTTTTTCGAGTTGAAAGAGTCTCTGATACTTCTTGGGACATAGATTGCAAGCGAACTTATACGAATCCGGCGGAAAGTGGCGTGCTTCCATGTGCCGCAACAGATTATGTCGGTTCTTAAGGGTTTTCGAACAAATGTCGCAACTAGATAAATAAAAAACATATTTGTTAAAATGAGTATTGTTTCTAAAGAATAGGAGGAAGATTTTACGAAAATGCATTTGGATCCGAGTGCTTCACGATATGATCGACCATTGCACGTCTCCTCGGTAGCGTTTCGTTGCAAATGCGGCAGGTGTATTCTCCGAAACGATAGTGCTGATCCTTGAAGTGCTTGTTCAGATCGGTCAGAGTTGTAAAGTTTTCTTTGCATGGAACACATTGCAAAATACAGTTCTCCAGTAGAAGTTCATTCTCGTGAGGCATTCGTTTTCTGTGTGGTGCTGAAGAGCCACCTAACGGCGCGCGCATTATAATATCAATATTAAAAATACATTTACAATCACATTACTAGGGTTTTTCTGAATATATAATGTAAAATTACCATTTGCAAGCGAATCGTCTGGCAGACGCAGTGGTGACACAGATTTCCGCTTCACTGTTTTACGCTTTAATCTCTTCGGCGCAATGTGCAGTGTGTCCTCATTTACTTCATCGAGTGGTTCATGATCAGATACTGGTGCAACCTTTACACAAACTGTCTCAAACGATAATAATTCTGAGAATAGATTGCTTGATTGTTGAATTCTCTCAATTTTTTCGTGAAATTCATTGAACGTAGACACTGCAAGCCAGCACATTTTGCAGATGTTTTGATAAGTTTCAATCTGGAACACACACAATTATTAATAAATAATTAAATAAACAATTAAAAAATCTGAGTTTTAATTACTGGTAAAGAGAAATGTTTTGCAAGCACAGATTGCATTTCATTGGTAAGCCTGATTTCCCATTCAACATCACTAAATTCCTTGTCGACCAGACACAACACACAAAAACACGACATTTTAATGGTTTGGTATTTGGTTGTTTATTTACTAATGTTATTTGTTTTGATTAATATTAGTTTTTTTTTGAAGTGTGCTTCTTTTTTTATTAAATGACGCTTACACTTTCATGCATATTACCTCTATAAAAGCTGTCATATAATCTAGTACATTTCGATAAAAGAAACCATACAAATGTGGTTAAAAACATATTTTCAATTTTCAATAGTATATTCCTGCTGTTTTTGTGAAGGGGTTTGAACACCGATTTTTCAAACAAATGTATATGAGGTTATTTGTACATGTTGATGCAAAAATTAACACAGATGTATACAAAAAAATGAGGTTAAAATATATTTTTGACAGTAGTGCCCTAAATTGTTAATTCAACAAATTGCCATTGAGGCGCCTCATTCCTTGAAGGAGCCGAATACAATCATTCGATTTAAATATATTACATACTCATACATAGATTAAGTGAATTTGTAATTCATGCATATCACCTCTATATAAAACCCGTCACAAAATCTAGTACATTCCGATAAAAAAACCCTACAAATGCGATTAGAAATTTTATTTTCTATTTTCAATAGTAAACACAATCAGTCGATTTAAATATATTACATACACATAAACATATAGATTGAGTAAATTAATTTAAACCTAATAAATCTTCTATCTACATTCAACGATTCTCGTGCATTCGTTTCTCGTGTCCACGACGTCCTGTTCCCTGGGCAAAGCCCATGCCACAGTACATACAAAGGAATGGCTTTGCTTTGCTGTGGACGCTTCGATGAATGTTCAGTGTTTTGCGAAGTTTAAATTTGGCCGGGCATTCGGCACACTTGAACGGTCTCTCGTTCGAGTGTGTCTGCAGGTGTTGACTTACTTTTTTCACTGCACTAAAACCGCGGTTGCACACCGGGCAACGATACAGACGATCGTCGAGAGTATAGGTCGGGCTTTGAAGTGGTGTTCGTTTTTTTGTAATCAATGAAGCGTTTCGGATTGACACATTGTGTTCCTGCTTGCGATGTTTTTCAAGCTGGAATATTCTCTGAAATACTTTGGGGCATAGATCGCAGGTGAATGTTGATTCTTTCGGAAAGTGTCGTGCTTCCATGTGCTGCAATAGATGGTGTCGCCGCTTTGTTTTTAGAGAACAGATGTCACAACTAGAATAGGTTAATTATGCGTTTAAATATTTTAAAAAGTTTTTAGTTATGTTTTAATATATATTTACGAAAAAACATTTGAGTCTTCATCATGCGGTTGTGTTTTCTTGCACAATTGATCTATCTTGTGTGTGTCCAGCTCGCCTTGAGTATTGATTTTTTTGTCACATGGATCACATTGGAGATCTTCATTCTCGTGAAGTATTATTTGTAGTGGAACCGAGTCATCTGAAAATTATAAATATACAAAAATTGATAAAAGATATATATCAAATGTTACCATTTGTGTCTGATTCATCGGAACTGTCCGAAACGCGTTCATCCTCATCTGGTTGGCATTCAGGATTTTCGATAAACTCGCTTGGCTCTCCTTTCACAGAAACATCTGCGAACGATGATATATCGACTTCGTGTTTATACAAATGTTGTATTTTCTCAATTCTCTCGAAGAAGCTGTGAAATGTCGATACAGCAGACCAGCACGATCCACAGATGATTTGCCCTGTTTCGATCTGTAAAATCGAAACGTTTTATAGCTTTATTTACACAATAACAGGGTACTTTTTACAGTAAACGTAAAGAATTGTTTCAGCACCGCTTCAATTTTTAGTGTAATATCGACTTTTGAGTCAATCGTATTTAAATCCTTTCCGACCAGACACAAAACACAAAAACAGGTCATTTTAATGTTTGTGATCGGGTGTTCCTACTAATTTGTTGTTTGTTTATAAATCATGAGATATTTTAATTGTTTAGAAAGTCGCTTTCGACAGATATCGGACACTTTTAACGCTGTTATTTACAGTCCATATTACCTGTAATAGAGCAGTCGTCGTATTGTTCTAGTACATTCGGATTTGAAAATACTACCCAAAAATAATAAATTATATATATTATGTATAACGATTAATATTGAATTTTTGACACCTTCCCATCGTAAAACAACCGTAACAATATTGTCTTCCCCTAAAATAAGGTATCAAAACCCTTACAGTTTAGGCGTTAGTGCCTGGGCCTTTTTGCTCCTACCCCCTCTCGTACGAGGCCTTTCCAACACCAAATAAGATAATATTATTTCTAGGAAATGAATTCCTTAGGGGTGGGAGGGGTTTAGTGCTTTAGTGCCTGTGGATATTTCTCCCCCTCCCCTCTCATAAAGGTGTCTTCTTAACACCGAATTACATAATAATAGGTCTAGGAAATAAAAAAATAAATATTAAATATCTCCTGAAAGGCGGGGTTAGATTCTCTTCCTCTTTTTGGTAATTATATATATATATATATATTTTAAAAACCTTTAATTTGATACCAAAAACACACACCTTGAATCACGGAACGCTTTGAAATACTTTTTTCCGAATCTTTGAACCCCCTCCTACCCCTAAGGTGTTTATTTCCTAGGCATATAATGTTGTTTTTCTGTGTTAGGGGAGGAACCCCTTCGAAACCTCTTTGGGACAAAAGCAGTTTGCACTTGAGCTATAGCCCCCTAAAAAATCTAAAAACAGAAATTTTTGAAACATATAGGTCTCCTTCACCTCTGTAACACCTCGTACCAAAATTAAAACCTCATCTTTTCCCCTAGAGCGTTACGTAATATATGGACGGCCCCTAGTTATAATATCAGTTATAATAATATAAGAAATAAGTTACCTTCAGTGGCAACTTGTGGTATCAACTGATTTGGACACTATATACTGTCAAAAATAATATTTAACCTCATTTTTTTGTTTAGACATCTGTGTAAACTTTTGCATCAACATATGTTGATGTTATGCGATGTGATATGTACACATAACGAACATAACCTCATAATTACACCTGTTTGACAGATCGGTGTCCAAACAGCTTCACAAAGTGTTAAAACTGCTGCTTAAAAGGGTGTTCAGTGTTTTCCCCAAATCAAAATATTTGGAGGTTATAAAATCTAATAATGTGGTTAAATTTATTAAAAATTATTTTACTTCATCCTAAATATAATATATATTTTATAAATAAAAAGATGTATACATTTTTTAAAGCCTTTTATAAAATAGTGGAAGGATCTTTGCCCTAAAACAATATTCTACAAAATGTTCTGTGAAAAACGGTTTTTTGTTGTTTTTTTAAAACATACAATATTTTACCAGTCGATAAATACTAAATTACATACTAACGGAGTGAAATTAATAATACAACTTTTTTATAACCGATTCTCATGAACACGTCTCTCGTGTCCACGTCGTCCGGCACCCTGAGAAAACCCTATGCCACAGTACATACAAATAAATGGTTTCTCATTGCTATGCACGCTGCGATGAGTGTTTAGGGTTTTGCGGAGCTTAAATTTGGCCGGGCATTCCGTACACTTGAAGGGTCTCTCGTTCGAGTGTGTCTGCAGGTGTTGACTAACTTTTTTCCATGTATTGAAACTTCGGCTGCAAACATGGCATCGGTGCTGGAGATCATCCCCGTTCAAATGTTTTCGGATGTGATTTGTGAGACAACCTTTGCTCGAGTACGAGGCCTTACACAGAGTGCACTGATGGGGCCGAATTTTCATGTGCAATGCGGCGGTATTCATTAATATGTTATGGTCCTGCTTGCGATGCTTTTCGAGTTGGAAAACTTTCGGAAACTGTTTAGGGCACTGATCACAGGGGAATTGTTTCAATTCTTTCGGAAAATGACGTGCTTCCATGTGCCGCAATAGATTATGTCGGTTCTTAATTTTTAGGGAACAGATGTCACAACTAGAGACCGAGAGAAAGATAAACAGGTTAAAAATTGCTTAAGTTTAGAAATAGAAATATAACTATTTACGAGTATGATTTAAAATCCGAGTGATAAACAATGGGATCCAACTTTTTCCGCCTTTTTGGTGGTGTTTTTTGAAATCGATTGTGTTGATCTTTGAAGTGTTCTTTGAGCTTGTCTAGATTATTAAACGTTAGGTCACATAGACTACATTTTAGGTCGCGATTATCTATTTGAAACTCATCCTCGTGAAGTATTCTATGTAGTGGTTCCTTTTCATCTGAATAATATATGTGGAATAGTAAATTAATCCGAAATTAGATAAATAAATATAAATGTTTTTAAATACCGCCATTTGTGGTCGAATCTTGGAAACTGTCTGCAATTCGTTTGTTCTTATGCTGTGCGGATCTTGCGACGGATAAATTTGATTCAGAATGCTGATGATATTCATCTTGTACTGTTCTAGCAGACTCAAAACAGTCGCTCGGCTCTCCTTTCACAGAAGAATTCTCAAAGAATATCTCTTCGAATTTGTACGCGTGTCGCACTCTTTCAATTCTATCGTAAAACTCGTTAAAGGTGGATACAGAAGACCAGCACGCTCCACAGATGCTCTGGCCAGACTCGATCTGTAAAATTGAATCATTTAAACTTAATAGTAGGACTATGAAAGAAATACAGAAAGCCGTTTTACTGTGATCGTAAAGTATTTTTTCAGCACTGCTTCAATGTCGAGTGTAATATCAACGTTTGCGTTTAAATCTTTGCAAACCAAACACAAAACACAAAAACAACTCATTATTATGTTTTGATTACATCTCCTGTTTCCATTTTGTGTTTTCTAGCAAAAGTATGCTTATTTGTATGTATTATGATCTTGATTGAACATTTTTAACCTCATCTTAACATCCATATTACCTATATTTGACTCGTTTTAGTACGTCTGAGATTATTATATCTTAATTATTATTAGATTTTAATAAATTAAATCGAAACTGTTCAAATGCGATTTCAAATATATTTTATAATATAAACATATATTTTAACAATTCATTAAACAATACAAATATCACAAAATTGGCACAAACACATTTTTTCTATATTCAAATAAGTTTACAAAAAAAAACGTTTTAAATTAATAGCCTCTCGTGCATACGTTTCTCATGCCCACGTCGTCCGGTTCCCTGGGCGAATCCCATGCCACAATACTTGCACAGAAATGGCTTTGCGTTGCTGTGCACACTCCGATGAATGCCTAGGGTTTTCTGGAGCTTAAATGCGGCCGGACACTCCGAACATTGGTACGGTCTTTCGTTTGAGTGCGTCTGCAGGTGCTGCTTCACTTTGTTTGGCGTTGTGAAACCACGATTGCACACTGGGCATCGATGCTGGCGCTCTGCATACGCCTCCGTGTGCTTGTGCATATGTTTTGTGAGACTGCCCTTAATCGAGTACGAGATACCGCAAATCGTGCATAGATGTGGCCGCATATTCGAGTGCAAGGACATGTGAATCGTAATGTACGCAGAGGATCGGAAACATTTTCCGCAGAGCTTACATTGAAACGGACGATCAGGCGTGTGCGTTAGCATGTGTTGCTCTATATTCTTCTTGGTCTTGTATTTTAGTATGTTTTTGCAGATATCACATTCGAACGACATTTGAGCGGTTTCTTTTGGCTTGCATTGATTGCTGTTCAGGTGACGACTAAGAGACACAAACGATCGTTTGCATCGCGGACATGGAATCAGTACGGATTTCTGATTCTTGGTTTGGTGTGGTGTATCGGGTGATAGATGTTTTTGTACGTTTGACTGGAACTTGAAGATTTGCTTGCAGAACTCACAGCGTGGCAGGTCAACGTACTTGTGCAATTCCGTGTGCTTCTGCAATTCCAATTCATTCTCAAATTGACATGAGCATATTTGGCAGACATGAATATTCTTGAATCCATGAGTTTCGGAGACGTGTTGCAGCCGTAGCCCGGGACAGGCAAAGGTTAGCTCACATTTGGCACTGGAACATTTGAACGGTTTACTTGTGGGATTTTCTATGTTTTCATCGGGTTCGCTAGATATTTTAGTTTTTCTTTTGAACTTTTCGTTAGGTTGCGGTGAATCTGGAGCCTCATCATCTACGTTATAATATATACTTTCTATGTGTTCTGAAGATTCATCATCATCTATAAATTCAATCAGGTCCGGCTTCACGTCGACAATTTCCTCTTTTATCGCGTCAGACTCACGGGTGCGATGATGGCGTTCTTCAGGCGCACACACACTCGCACGGAAATGCACTTGCACAAGATGTTGTTCAAATGCTGTGGAGTGCTCCAGCTCTTCCGAGCATAGGAAACACAAAAAAATCAATTTTCCATGCACGTCTCTGAACACCTCTGCGCATTTCTTGCGAGTGGGATGTTGCTGTTCCTGTTTAACCGTATCCGCACAGCGGTTCATGTTTAGAAGTAAGTAATCTATTTAGAAATATTAATTGTAAATTGTATATTGAACTTGGAAGAGAACATAAATATAAACAAATCTAGAAATGCATGTACTTTGTATTGACAGTTACGAATTGTCTGTGACGCCCGTTCGATAAAAAACTGTGCACATTTTTGAAGTATTTTTGGAAAGTAGTAGATTCTCTGATAAATTAAATATTATCCGAGATATCATCCATGACTGCCTCTTATTATGAAAAACGATACGCCTTACGCGTGACGAGGACGGGGGACGGCTGTGGGTCTAGCTAAATCGCTTTAAAAAAGCCAACATTAGTCTGAAAAAAAACGAAGGTGGTGTATCAATCTCGAACTTATCGACACCATTGAACTTATCGATAAATAGCCCGGCGGCGCGGTGCGTTCGTTTATGTTTATGCTGAATTTTCTAGATTCGCTTGTGTCAAAAAGCATTTAATGACCCTTCTTCTACGTACTATACTGCAGATTGTCTATATAAATTTTTATCAAGAAAACCATTTCGCAAACGCTTTGTATTCCACAAAATTTGTGTCGTAATTAATTAAATCCCGCAACAATGGTAGACTATAGCAAGTGGAAGAACATTGAGGTAATCTTAAAGAACCATACTCACTGCGAACAACGTTCTTTTCGTGGTTATGTTTTATAGTTGTATTTGATTTTCGTCTGTGTTTCTGTGTGTATTGATATAGATTTCCGACGACGAGGACGACACCCATCCCAACATCGACACACCGTCGTTGTTTCGATGGCGTCATCAGGCGCGCACGGAGCGCATGGCCGAAATGGACCACAAACGCCAGGAGATAGAGAAAGAAAAACAAGCAACGCTAAAGAAACTGCAAGACCTCAAAGTCAAGGTATCGGAGGGTGCTGGCGACGTGAGCGGTCTGCAAAAATCGCTCGTTGACCTAGAGACCAAGTCCGTACAGCTAACACTGCAGGAGGAAGACCTGAAGTCGCAAGAGCGTAAAGCACCATGGAATGTGGACACAATCAGCAAGCCGGGCTTCGCGAAGACCGTCATAAATACACAGGCACCGCGTCAGAACGATGACAATCTAACCGAAGAGGAAAAGGAGCAGAAAATGAAGAAGTTCGTTAAAGACAACGAGAAACTGCTAAAACAGTACGGTATGCTGAAAAAATTCGATGATTCCAAGCGATTTCTGATGGAACACAATCAGCTCGTGTGCGAGGATACGGCCAACTATCTAGTGATCTGGTGCTTGAATCTCGAGATGGAGAAGAAGAGTGCACTGATGGAACACGTTTCGCATCAGTGCATTTGCATGCAATTCATTTTGGAACTGTCCAAACAGCTAGACATTGATCCGCGTGGATGTGTCAGCTCGTTTTTTACTCGAATTCAGGTGGCCGAGCAAGAGTACCGCACTCAATTTGAGAACGAAGTTTCCTCGTTCAAGGATCGCATTAAGGCTCGAGCCGTTGTAAAGCTACAGGAGGCACTGGCCGAACAAGAGGAGGAAGAGCGTCAGGCTAGGTTGGGTCCGGGTGGACTTGACCCGATGGAGGTGTTTGAGACATTGCCGGCAGTGAGTATTTGTTATTTATATTGCAAAGAAAAACGATTAAAATTGTATCTGTTCTCATTTTAAAGGAACTCCAAAAATGCTTCGAGAGCCGAGACATTTCACTGCTTCAGGAAGCCATAGCCAGTCTGCCTGAGGATCAGGCTAAGTATCACATGAAGCGGTGCGTTGATTCGGGCTTGTGGGTCCCAGAGGCCGCGAACGCACAAAAGAGCGAAGAAGATGATGAGGAAGATGTGTACGAGGAAGCTTCCGAGATTCTGCCATCGGTTAGCACGAAACCGCCAGGAACCAGTTCCACTGATGACCTCGATTAAATTTTCCGGTATTTTATATGATATAATTAAAATTTAAAATCAAAATCTTTTAAACATTTATTTAATTAAAATGCATTTTGAGAAATATGTGTTTTGTTTTAATTAATAAGTGTAAAATAAGTGCTATTTTAGCTGCTACTAAATAATAGTAAGGTTATGCATGTTGACCAATGTGCTGGTATGGTCGTCCGGAATGCTGATTTGGAACTGCAGCAGAACCACCAGATACGTAACCATTGTCGTGAGCAACTGTAACGCATAATGATAAATTACTCTGAAATTATTTCGATATAAACATACTGATTTGAATAAGTTTCTATTAACATCAAAGAATCCCCCACAATTGATGTTGGACGGATTCATTTCGGTGGCACGCAAAAACATATTGATCTCTGTCTGTGCATCGCTGTTCATCCAAGACAGCTCCACCATTAGTAGTTTCTTCTGGAAATTCGTGCGCACATACTGTGAAGCATAATGCGCTTCGTCACATATAAAGAACAACAGGCTCACATTACAAATTGCGGTGACGGCCAGACCGATGTCCTTGATGCCAAATCCGTCCGATAACTGTGACATGAGACCGTAAATCGAGAGCGTAATGATGAAGAACAAATACAGATTGATGAAGATGATCGTAGAGCAAGTAGCTGTTCCGGTGTCTCGGGTGAGTTTACTCAGGCGTAGCCATAAGGCTCTGTAGTCAGCCACCATTGCAGCAGGACCAATGTGGCGCAGAGCCTAAATGCGAATATAATAAAATATTTATGTGGTTTTCAATTTGTTAATTACCATTTGAAAGTCATTAGCTAATATTGTGGCAGACTTGCTTAGAGACTCGCAGGCCAGGTACCAGTATGCGCCCATCATATAGGTGAGGCTGTCCAGGACGCAATATGGAATGACCTATAAACACATAAACATTTTTTTACGTGACCACAAAATACAATTACTCGATTACTTGCCTGAAAAAGTTTAAAATCCACCATTGTAACGTGCGTAACGATAACAGAGAAGCTCGAGAGCACGGGCAGCAGGATTGCGATCAGCAATCCCTTTGTCTTGAAGTTCAATGGCAACGTGTGACCAGATATTTTAAAGTATAGTGCCTGTGAGCATGCAGTCAGAATCGGTACTGAATAAAAAGAATAATTTACAATCACCTCAAAGTCATTCCAGTCGTTGAGCACCATGGCTAATTTCCCGGTTTCCGTCCAGATTAACGGTACAATACACACAGGCAGTATATTAACCAAGAATAGGTACGCAATGACGGCCTCCTCAAAACGACCCTCTAACGATTGCACAATGCGAATCCGATTTATGGCCACATACACAACGTAAGTCTGCAAAGATTAAAAAAATCCTCTTTATGATTTCAGCATTAATATTTTTATAAAATACTTACTATTAAAAACAAAAACACCGTTGCCGAGTACGCAAAGGATGCGGAGAAATATTTGAACTCTGCGTTGCCAGGTGTGTTCTTGGTGAATGGAAATACACCGAGTGCCCGCAAGAAGACATACACTGGGCGAGAGCTATTGTACACAATATCCTAGAGAAAATGTACTCTGATTTTATACATTTTTACTTGTTTTAGCTCTGTAAAAATACCTCTGTGTAGACCGGATTCTCAAATGCGTTTCTCTTAATTTTGCCATTCGGTGATACACGGTTTATGCGTTTAGTATTCTCACTGTGATTGTTCACCTTCGAGATGGTGGGTTTTCCGTCCAGGAACACAGCTCGTGACTCATTATTCTGCCTGTTATGTGATGCGCTGATCGGTCCGTTTCTGCTGTAATAACTATCCATTATGCATTTGGATGTATTAACCGTATATTTTAGGAGAGATTTTTAAACGTATTAGGTGCTACGAGTCTGAACACTTTATACGTCTCAAACACTTTAAGCAGACCATTTTATAAGACTCTCACTGCCTGCACCCATGCCACTCTAATTAACAATCAATACCAGGCTTAGCCGCCGCTTAGCAAGTAAATGCATTTTAGATATGTATAACGCGTGTGTTACAGTGACTAAATATTTAATAGATCGCGCCTATCGTACTACACGCAAAAGGGTGTCGTTTTAAGTGTAAGGACACATCAGGCAAAGGTAAACATTTTGGTGAGTTCATAGATTTCACTCTGTTTTAATAATAAGCTATTGTTATTTGTGGTATAAAACGATAATCAATAATTGGGTTCAAGGTTGTGTTTTGGTAATGAATAGAGACCGGAAAAAAGGTCATTAGATAAATTGAAATAGTTACTTAATAATCACTCGAAAATTTAAATTAAAGATATACAAATAGTTTTTAAAGAAGTGATGGATTTGAGAACAACTTTTTAATATTTGTTTTTTTTTAATTAGCTATTTTGTAATTTTTTTGCTAGAACTGGATAAGCGGAAATAATTCCCTGGAACTCCAAAAGCGGAATTATTTCTCTGGAACTGCAAATGTAATAATAATTCGCAACAACTGTTATACCGCCTACCCCCTTTTAAAGTGGACGGTATTTATTTTTTTTTATTTTGATTAACAGATAAATATTTCAATCTTATTGTTACTTTGTGGAAAAGAAGCGACGCAAGACGAATAGCGATGATACTTGTTTAATGCATATAAAAAATATACTGCACTTTCAAATAATAATCAGTAATCGTAGCAATCTTTGAGATATAAATTATTAACTTATGATTTT
>JAAAKO020008812.1:0-18532 GCA_010015015.2 Bolitophila cinerea | reverse complement strand
TAAAAAAATATATTTAAAATATTAATGATTTAAAATGGGGATCTTACTTCCCCTCCAGAAGATATGCCAAAAAAAGTCTATTTTATGTCATTTAATAGCAGAAGGGGGAGTTCTTTTATCATCATAGCTGTAGACTCTAATTTTCTACAGTTTTTTGTTTTCGTTCAATTTCGTATGAATCACTTGTATATAAAAATACGAATTTAACCCTCCCTTAACATTAAATGGTTCAAAATATCACGTTTTTACCATATCTCCTGCAGAGAGCGCCAGCTTTTGGCCTAAAAATTTCTGGATTTTTGGACAGAATTTTGTATACTAATAGAATTAAATGAAATGAATGAAAAACAATTAACTAATAATCTATAACTATGATGTTTTTTTTATTTTTTTATTTTATGTTTTAAAATTTCTTAGACCTAAAACTAAAATAATAAATAGATTTTTTACAGAAATATGAAGAGCATGAAAGCTCGTACATATATAATGTTATTAACTGTATAAAGTTCTTTAGAAAAAAAAATAACAAAAAATATGTGAAAAGATAAAACTTTATTGCAATTAAGAGACTTTTTTGACAGTTAATAAAATTAAACATGTATAAACTATCTAAAAATGATACTCCATCACATTTATGATTCCCACACTCAAGAATGAAAACCGGTGTGCAGCAAAACTCGAGGCATTTCTATCTGGTGGCATCTTCGATTCATAATATTGATATATGTTGAAACACCAAATTCAAAATTGACTTCTCTGGCTTTGATTCAATTGGTCATTTTAAGGTTTTATCAAAATTGGATTGGATATACAATTAATTTTACAATAAACTCTCTTGAAAGTGTTTATCATATTCGGGATCGGTTTAAAAGGTTTAGAATTCTAGATTGCTTTGTTGGTTTCCGTAATATATCGATAGAAAATAAAATTTTATTGGACACTTACAATAGATATATTCAATATCCGGAAGCAAAGGAATATTTTTTCGTTCCCTTTAAAATCTAAACTTGAACTTGTAGCCCCATTTAATAAAAATTCTCAATAAGTTCAAGTACAACTCTTCCGGTTTTTTTTTACATTACATAAAATAAATATATCTCTGACAAAACAAAAATACACATCTTCTATATTACAAACTAGAACTAGAGCATATTTATAAGTATAGCCATAAATTCCGAAAAGAAAAAAAACTATAGAACGCATCGTGCGCACAGCACGTTCTCTCCACTTAACTGCATTTTAATTGACTTATGCTGTGACTGCAAAGTCAACGACAAAACGGTTATCAAACTCAGTTTAGGCTAAACGTGTACCACAAACACAATATATATACCATGTATATGTTGTATATACGTATGCGTTGTCACGTCATATAACGGCGCATGTAATAAATAACTTGATATTAAAAAAATATACATATTGTGGAAAAATTGTATGTGCTTATGCTTGTACACATATGCACTCACACACACACACACACACACACATAGAGAGACTTAAATGCATAAACTTTTTAAGGGCCACATAAAAACTAATTTATTATAATCCCAAAAAGGAAAAGAGGGTATTTGTATACACTAAACAGAGAACCCGCGGCGCGGCGAAGAGTACTTAATCTTGTCTATGCGTACGTGTGTTTGTGTGTGTGAGTATGTGTGAGTGTGTGTGTGTGCACCGCGCGCGCATATAGACAATGTACTAATTAGGCAAAGTTCAGTAACTCCGAGTTAACGCGAGCTGCGCGCGTATATATGCACCTCTGAGTAAACCTACCCTGAAATGTAAACAACAACCCTCTCTTCATGAGAGTTATTAATATGAACTCCGAAACGACCGCACATTTTCGTTTTGGGAGTAATTATAATTATTTTCACGCAAGAATTCATCAAGTCCATGCAAATGTGTGTGTGTGCACCCTTATATAGAAAACGCGTATATATCCATAATATACGTCAGTCAGTGTATATATTATATAATATAGTGTTGCCTCGAAGGCTTTGACTAATATATTCACATAATAATATGTTTAATATGTGCGTATGTTTTTAATCTTTAAAAGTAAAAACATATTTATGGCTGGGCCTCATTTGGCGTGTATACTATAATATTGTTTAAGTATAGCACACATGCAACACACACACTCACACCCTACTAACCCCCGACTATAAATACAAGCATATTATACAATATAGTCCTTTATACTTCCGATATAAACACACACACACACACACATACACTTGCTGGCAATTGGACGGATACACTCCATTATAATGTAGCGTATAATACAGTTATACTTGGATAGACTTTCCACTTTCGTGCGTGATGGCATAATAATTGAGTTCGTCATGTGAAAATTAATTCCGCGCGCTCGTGTGTGTGTGCAAGTATAACTATATATACACCTTCGTGAGTGTGTGTCCATATATTTATATATATATATATATAGAAGGGTTGCTGGCCGCACCACACGCACCGGCAGAAATCCAATTTTTACTATCTAATCAATAATTTAGCTGTTTATTTGTGTATTGTGTGTGTACACGCTGTGTTTATATGTATATATACAGTCATTTGAAGGTGTATTTCTATATTCCTTTAGGGGGTGATTTCACAAGTAATTCTATGTTTATGGGTGGCTATATAGAAACCTTGTTCGGCCATAGGGGTTGTTTCAAGGTTGCTCTAATTGACGCACACGACGGGACATATGCTAAATTTGCGATGCGTACGTATATTGTCTAATGCGCAGACGTGTCAGCCAGCTGTCTGGGCTAGCCGGCCGCCAAAATGGGCACTCGGCCCATTGTAATTATTCAGCGCAATTTTATATACTTTAGGCGATCGGCATTTTACTCCAACAATAATATCGATAATAATATTATCAATATCAAGAATTTCTGAAATATAATAATAATAATAATTGAAATACAATGAGAGTATTGTATTTCAATTATTATTAATAATATCAATAATATACCGAAAATAATTTTGATAATAAAAATAATAGTATATAATAATCGATAATATCCGTAATATACAGAGAATATATTCTAATTTTGTATATTTGTCGAACCTAAATGTATTCATTGTTGGGAAAGCACAATATGTCATAACAAAGTGGAATACTCCCAGGGTTATTCGAGTGGCCAATCACTTAAAAAAATCAAGTATACCGTATTATGTATTATTTATATTATTTTAAATATTTTGTATATTTCGTTAAATATAATGTATTTCTAATATAAGCAAATACCTTTTTAATATTCTCAATATTTCCCAATATATAGTCAAAATATTCCAGGTATTTACAAGTCTTATAAATATTTAAAAATATATTGAATATATTTTTTATGTTATGATATTTTTTTTTTTTTTTAGAGTTTACATGTAATAATATATTTTTTGTTGTTGTTATATATACGCTTATTACTATGCCCAAATCCCAAATATTTTGTATATTTCGAGAATCAATATTTACTGCCAATAAATTTATCGAAAACAAGAACCAATATTACATATTTCAAGAGATGGAGCCACATAAAATAAAATAAAAATACACTAATTTAGAAAATATAAAAATCGTGTATAATATACATTTTGCATTATCAAATTCTGAAAGTTAGTATATGAAAAATGTATATACTATTAAATTGTTTTAAATGTTGCTATTCGTTACGGATTTCACCGGTATTATTCTTTGATATTTGCGATTTTTTCTAGTAATAAAAATAAAAAATACAATATAAATAGCCATTTTTATATTAGTCATATTTTATGATATGTGCAAAAATTTGTAATATTTAATGATATTTTTGATATTTTCTTATAAAAACTCAATATTTTGATATTCGCAAATAAATAATAAAATCGTATTATTTACAAATATTATAAAACTTTATTATAATATTAGTAAAATTTAAAAATAATATTTAAAACATTATAAATATTTGCAATTTTAGATTTTATATTCTGAATTAAATTTTTTTTTGGGTATTTCCAATACTATAATATTTGTGATTTTATAGGAATATTTTCTGTATTATCCAATGTTTGTACACGATATTACGGGAGTGAATATGCCTTTGGGTTATTGGTGATATAGTCAAATACAATATAATATTACCACAATTGGTTTTTATTTTTGCTAGTTTTTACTTCTTCAGAATTTTCTAGTCTTTTACATATTTAAAATTATAAGATTATAGAGTATTCCGCCTGTTTTTTTAAAGGATAACAACCCTACAAAATACCGGATGGAGTGATTTGGAATAGTTTTCTATGACAACATCCTTTTGTTTTTTAGATTCAATTATTTATTTTATCTGAGACTATTTCATTACTGCATTAAATAGTACATGAATTGTGAAATGGCGAAAAACTTTATGTATCGACATAATAAAATAAAAAGTGCTGATGTTTAGCCAATTTCACTATATATCATAAAAAATAAACCGCAGCTGGGATTGAACCCTCGCTGTGGCGAAACTAAACTAATTATGGAAAAGACTGTACAAAAAAATGGTGTCACCCAATGAGTACGCGAGATAATATTCGCAAGTATTCTTATTATCCGATAATATCCGTAATAACCGTAATATATTATATGTAATATTAATAATATAATAAGGATATGTTTAGAATATCGACAATATGTTTATTATTCTAAATAATATCAAATTACTTTAGAATACTATAAAAATATCGAGAGTATTAAAAATAATATGGTAATATGAAATTAATAAATATAATATAGTTTTCTGACATAATTAGTAGTTTTTTTAATACACCCTTTACACCCTCGAGGGAAAGATTCCGCCAAATTAAACATTTTTTACCTTTCCATAATCAATGAATAAAATAACAAAAAAAAATTATCACGCTTCCAAAAATCAGAAATCAGATAAATACTTTAGGTTATTAATTTTTTGTTGCTTAAAATCATTTTTCTCGCAAAAAAAGACTTTTAAAACAAAAAATGTTTTGTTAGCATACATTTTTTTTGGTAAAGCAATAAAATTGTGTTACAAAAAAATATTAAATCCAAAAAACAATTTTTTTGTTGTTACATTTTTAAATTTTAGGCGCCAATTTTTTTGTGACAATATATTTTTTGTTGTCTTTTAAACTAAATGTATTACAATTTAATTAATTTAAAAATTAAACCAAGGGGAAGAAATCGAGCCAAAGGTGGCTTTGCCGGCGGCAATCAAAGTGATTTTGGTATTAGCCAAAGCCGTCCGCCGGCTGTTTTCCGACGGCTGTTATGTCTGCTATAAGCTATACTATACTCTGTTAGGAGTTATGCATTACCATTATATATTTATTGATCGATATTTGGCGTGGAGCTGTTCCAAGAATCGTGTTTTCAATTTAATACATAATACATGTATACACTCGGATTTAAATCAAAAGCGACAAATTGGTAACGTGAGACATGTTCTAATGAAGCGTTGAATTTGAAATTCATTATTCTGCGTGTACACGCTGTACTCGATCTCGAATATATACATATTTAGACTGCCTTGAATCTCTGAGATCGTCATCGTTGACCCATTTTTCATTTTAGTATATTTTAAACTTGAATTACAATAACAATTACGTTTAATTACTAGCAACATCAACTTTTTATATATATGAGTGTATGTATGCACATTTGAGAGCTCACATCTATGTGTGAATGCGCATTTCGAAATTACCGCTCGACGGCAGTTACATTTTTTAACTATACCTTAAATACAGCATGAGTATTGTATTTCCATATCGAGCCGCTCAACATCAAACGTCATTTGGGCTACATGCAAATGACAATCACCTTTTCTCTGTAAGCGCATTATTATTTTTATTTTTTGAATATAATACGTGTAAGTCATGTATATATATATATATTTCACTGCGGTGACGCTTAAAACCACTTTCTACAAAATGCTCTCTGTACACATTCATATAAACGCACACCTAAAAACATTTCGGATTTCTTAAGAACGAGCGCAACGTGAATGCAGTTTTCTCGCATCGAAAGCTTTCTTTCTTCCGCTTACACGCTGCGCGCGCGCGACATAAGAACAAAATAACGGTTTTAATAAAGCACACCGCCGCGCATCATCGAATACGCCGCATCGCACGTCTGGCCCAGGTATAAATGTGGTGGTCGCAACACGAGTCACAAACGAAATTAATGACCAGCAACGTTCGCAATTATATTCGTATAACAAAAGCACTCTGAATTTAAGAGCGTGTGCGAACGGCAGTCAATATATATTATTATATATTTTATACTAAACTCTGGTGGAGCGTGGAAAATTGATGAAGAAAACAATTCCGTTAAATTGTTTCTGTAATTAATTTAATTAACATACATTTTCGTGGCTCGAGGGCACACACACACACACACATACAAACGGTGCTCGACGCATACATAATTATCTGTCATTTATGCCCAATAGCAATGCATTTCCTATATTATAGAGAGAGAGAGCGAGAGAAACACTAATCTGTTCTTGAGCACAAATGCAATGTGAATTTGCGTAGGCAAGTGCATCAATTAATGCATTACAATGTTATTTGAATTAATAAATCACCACATGCAAATGCATTAATGCGCCAATTGACAATTTGATGACCGCTGGCTGGCGAAATAAATCAAGCGATGTTATTGTTGGTCTTCAATAGCAAATATATATGTATAAATATATATATAATATACAATAATCTACTGTGAGAATTCGATAGGCTCTGTCGGACACCGTGAATGAGTACTGCTGGGGGCATGATCTTTAGGTGACACAAGCTCTCCGATTCATATGATTGGAATTATTATCATTATTTAGCATATAATAAGGGATTATGTATTTATGTATTATTTATGTATTTGCCATGTATATATTAATCTTATTTTATATAGTAATATCATGAGCAGTATCGATGCTATGTGCGTGAAATGTTCAGTGAACAATTGGAATCGTCGAAATTCATTAATTTATCGTTGTATTTCTATGTGCATTTCTAAATGCATTTCTAAATGCATTTCTATGTGCATATCTACATGCATTATGCAATTATATAAACATATACAATAACATATATACCTATTAATGTTATATATATATACAAGCATACAATTCAACATGTAACTCTAAATAGCAATTTCCATTCGATAGACAATAGAATTGCCAATTTTCTCTGTGGGTTAATTTTAATTGTTTTGTTTAAATTAATGGTGTGACGATGTTTGGAGCAGAATCACAGATTCTCGACACTTTTCGACGATTTTCGACGATTTTCGCTAAAATTTATACTATAATTTCGTTGGCTATAGATTGAATTTATACTATGACTGACAATCTCATGATTGAACATTTTAAATTGTCTAAACAGGTACTTAACTGTATTTTAATTGGTTTAACAGACTGGTACACAGACTTTACAGACGCAGCGTCTGTCAGAGGGAAGATATGGACTGCTAAAAAGAATTTATAATGATAATTTAAGCAATTTGATTCGTGTGATATTGAGGTGACAAATTATTTATTGAGAAACACATTTTACAGTTATATTCATCCCAAACAGGTTAAATTTTAATTCCGTATTATATTGTATCACTACTGATTTTTAATAATATTATGTGTTTTATTTTTTAATAATAAAAAAATCAAACAAATAGTTTTCGAAAAAAATACAAAATAAACGAAACCGTTTCGAAAAATTGACGTTTTTTTACCAAAACTATTAAATTATAACTTTTAAATTATCCGTTTTAATCAGAATTACTATTGTTTTTTTATTATACTTAATAATTATGTGATGTATTTTTTAAAGTAAAAATAAAAAATAAAATATCAACCAAATCGTTTTCGGAAAAAGGCAAAAATAAATGAAAACGTTTTCGAGAAATTATCGTTTTTGTTTAAACAACGTATTAAATAACATATATTGATTTTGATATCATTTTTTTTCAAACCTAAATGTTTTTTAATGTATTTCAAATCACTTCAAAGCAGAGTTTGAAAATAAATCCTAAATTAAAAAAGCCTTAATAAAAAAGCATGAAAAAAAAAAAAAAATTGGAAAAAATAAAAAATAAATCCAGTGGGACTCTCTTTAGTATTGTCTTTTTTAGGTTATCGATTTTCGATTTATCTGTTTTTCATGAATTCGTATTTCAGGTTTTTTCCCGGTTTCGTCCCGCATTTCTTTAAAGCGTTTAGAATTGGTCACTATCGACTGTCCATATTGCTTTTTTGACCGAGCGCACGTTTTTTTATTTATATTAAAAATAATTATAATAATCATTTAAAGTTTACTTTTATAATAAAAAAAACAAAAAAAAGTTTCGTTATCGGGAATTTATTATTTGAATTCTTTCAGAACAGAAATGAAGGCAAATAAATGATACACTCTTTTTAGATGAGAAATTCAAAGCTTGAACGCCCTTCTTGTTTTGTTAGAACGACTTTTATAAAAAGGTTTTGATTTTTTAGGGCTCTTTTTTAATCTGGACCGAATTTGATGTCATTTTTACTGTCATATATGTTTTTACTGGCAATATATGTTTTTCTGCAAATCTTCATCTCTTAATACACAAGATCTATTATGTTTGTTTTTTGAAAGCTTTCATGGATTTCGGAGTCCTTAAATTTTAAGGTTTTAAATATATGATGAAAAAATATTATTCAAAAAAAGATTTTTAGTAAGTTAGTGATTTTTATTTTTATATTAATCATGTTTTTGGAAATGACAATCGAAAAGAAGATTAAAAATAATAAATTATAATGATGTCATTTCGTATTTCACCAGATGATTATAGTCTGCATTTATTTTTGAAAAATCGACTGAAAATTGTCTAGGCGAGATTTTTAAATAATTATACAAAACATCTGATGTAATAGGCATTTCGGTATGTCCTAAAAAGGACTTTACAGCTCCCCACACCAATTTAATAAAATGAAAACGATTATAAACGAATTATATATTATGCCATTATATATTCTACAATTTATATATTAATCACATTATAAATTATATAAGTTGACAAACAGAAAAAAACACAAATCGACCGACTGCCTTAAACAATGCTGTCTGCAAATAGAGCCATTACCAGAACAAAAACAAAAAAACGGTTCATAAACCACAAAAAAAAACATACTAAAACTACATCACAAATCCAATTAAATACAGTATTACCTGTTGCCACAACAAACCAATTTTCTCTCGTTATTCCATTATACAGTTAAATTACGCCATTTTTACAAGCCACAGCGCGCATAATGCACACACACACACACACACACACAGACATAATTTCCATCGCGTATTCACGCAATAAAAATGCGCTCGGCTCGGCGTTGCCATTCTTTTCGACACTCTTACATTCGCCTAAGACGTGCGCGAGCGCGCGTGCATAATAAGACGCGTGAAACTATCCGCCGCCGCCACCGCGCCGGCTGCCCCACCCGCCCTGCACTGATATTCTATTCAGTACTCGCGTACACATCGAGCACAAGAGTAGTACACCAGAAAAACAAGCAACAATACTATATATATATATATATACAATACGCTAACCACAAAACATTTAATACAATTTTAATGCTCTAGATACTCGGTTAAAAGCCTCCATTATGCAATATCTCTCCATAAGAAACTAGTGTATCACAATTTTCATTAAAAGGCGCGCGCTTTTTCCTCAAGTCGCGTCCGGCGGCGCGGCGGCGCACGATCGTCCGGCATTGCTCGATGTTTGTAAATTTTGTATAGAGAGCTAAATGTGCATTTGCATTTTTTTATTTTCATTTTCATTTTATTTATATATAAAAGTTAGTTTTGCGTTCTTATTCGTGTGTGTGTGTGTGTGTGCGTGTTTGTATCTGGTTTTGTTCTATTTTTCCTGATGCAGATACGATACTTTATGTGTAATACACTCTTTTGTGTGCATGTGTGCTTGGAACTATAAACTTATATATACGATACGATTGTATCTGTGGATGTGTATGTGTTATTGTTGCATGGCTACACGAAGAATTCTTTCTTGTACCATCAGCGTGGAGCAGCTCGGCACGGTGCACAGTGGAGCTTTTTCCCTTAAAAGCGCTTATAATTTAATTATTGAAATTCCAAATTATACATACTCTTTTTTATATATTTATATATATTTATATATATTTATTTAGATATTATATTATATTAAATATTTTTGTATAAATTTTAATAAATAAAAAAAAATTAATTAATAAAAAAATAAACATTTTTTTGAAAATTTTACCGGTCCAAAGCAGTTAACTGATTTCAGGTTAAAAGACCGGTCCGGTTAGAAAGACCGGTTCGATTTTGAAGAACGGACGACTAAAAACAAAACTATAAGTATAAATTATATTAGAATTAAGAATATTAAAAAACGGTACGAAAAAAGAAAGTCCGTTTAGAAAGACCGACTTTTTATAAGAACCCTGTCCTGTCTAGACTGGATTTTCAGTCTGAACCGGTTTTTAGGTCTGGACCGGTTTTTCGGTCAGGACCGGTTTATCGTTCTGGACCGGTTTTGCGGTCTGGACCTGTTTTTCGTTCTGGACCGTTTATTCGGTCTTGACCGGTTTTTCGGTCATGACCGGTTTTTTCGGTCTGGACCGGTTTTTTCGGTCTAGACCGGTTTTTTGGTTAACCGGTTTTTTATCACAGTTAACCGGTCTCAAGAATTTTAGTTATTACAAAAATATATTTATGTAACTTTTTAAGAATGTAAAAATGGCTGCCCTTTTTTGCCCTTGCCCGTTTTTTATGAGCATTTCAATAACTCGTCAGTTATAGCAAGCGTTGCAATTTGAAAAACTACGGTATTTTGTTTAAAATATATGTTTTTATCTATACATAATTTATTTCACATACACGGGAAAAAAAGAAATTTAAACAAATATCTACTGTATGAATATAATATTTCTTAGAATCAATAATATGCTTTCTACAATTAACTTCAATATACGTATGTTTTGAGGGAATATATAATTTCCGAGAGACTTTGACTTAAAAAAAACAGATATTTTATGTCTGCTATAATCATTTTGTTATTCCTTTTCAATATAACAATCTGTATCATTTTTTTAGAAAGTTTTCAGTCAGTTTTTTAGACTGTATTTAGACAGTCTTTTAAACACTCTTTTAGACAGTATTTTGGACATTTTTTAGACTATTTTTAAGACTGTCTTTTAAGCAGTATTTTAGAAAGTGTTTAATACAATCTGTTATACAGTATTTTAGACAGGATATTAGACAGTTTTTGAGTCAGTCTTTTTAGCATTCGTTTAGAAAGTCTTTTATACAGAATTTTGACAGTTTTTAGACAGTATTTTAGTCAGTCTGTTCAACACTCGTTTATAATTAATAAATCAATTTAATAATAATTAATATTTTAGACGTTTTTTGACGGTCTTTTAGACAGTCTTTTAGACAGTCTTTTAGGCAGTATTTTAGAATGTCAGTTTTCAGAGAGTATTTGAGACAGTCTATTAACAACTCTTTTCGACAGTATTTTAGTTAGATTTTAAGTAGACGGTCTTTAGACAGTCTTTTAGGCAGAATTATAGAAAGTATATTAGACTGTCTATTAGGCAGTCCATTAGACAGTCTTTGAGACAGTTCATTAGACAGTTTTTGAGACAGTCTTTGAGACAGTCTTTGAGACAGTCTTTGAGACAGTCTTTGAGACAGTCTTTGAGACAGTCTTTGAGACAGTCTTTTAGACAGCATTTTAGACAGTCTTTAGACAAACTCATGGCAGTATTTGAGACAGTGTTTTATACAGTCAGTTATATAAAGTCTTTTTACCGTCTTTTAGAAAGTCTATTAGACAGCCTTTCAGAAATTCTATTAGATAGTCCATCAGGCAGTTTTAACACTGTGTTTAAGACAGCCTTTTAGGCAGTCTTTAAGACTGTATTTTGAATTGTATGCAGTGTTTCAGAAAGTCCTTTGAACAGTGATTTATTAATCTATTTGACAATGTTTTCAACAGTCTGTTAGACCGTTTTTAGACCGTTTTTAGTCAGTTTTTTATAACATTGACTAATATAATATATATATGGAATAATAGGCTGCATCTTACTTATCACCATTTTTTAGTTCTCAAACCTCACACTTGCCGGACGGCCCGCTTCTCAAACCCCTTGCTTCTCGAAACCCACATTTATCGTATGTAGAGATGCTTGATTAGTGTTTATAAATATTTTAGTTACAGGAAAAGTGTATATCTAAATTATTTCATAAACATTGGTTTACATGAGCTGACACAAATATTTGCTTTTGAAATTTTGTTGATCTGTGATTTCAAGGAGTGTGGATTTCAAAGAGTGTGAGTTTCGAGAATCCCCCAGTATTTTTTTGGCAATTAGTAATATTACATTACATGGTTTATGTTTTTCATTTATTTATTTATTTTCTTCGTCTAAGGTTATGGGTATATCAATATCTTCAAGTGAAGACGGTACCCGGTCTAAATTCTGGCTCTGATCCTTAAATATTTTATATTTTCTATATAGAGAAATTTAATTATTAAAAAAAATGTTCTCAAATGAATGTAAATTCCCCGAAATATTAAAGCTGTATCATGCTAAGGGAAATGAGAATCATTCAGCCAGAAGTGGATTACAGCTGAAGATTGCCCTACTTGGCAAAATATTCAGGCCTTGCTGCTGTTCAGATTGGTTGTCTTAAAAATGAAGTTCTTTTTCAGGTTTTTGGATTAAAGAGCTTAAAACCAATTGTTTTTTTCAATGGGCAGTTTTTTTTAGATTCTTTGTTATTAGAAACAAAAATGTTTTAGAATTTTGTAATTCAGAATTTTGAAAACGCAAAAATTAGTAAAACTGAATTTTGAAAAACTAAATTTTACAACCGGTAATTTAAAAAACTGATTTTTTAAAACAAAATTTCGAAAGAATAGAATTTAAAACAGAATCTAGTATTTGACTATTCTGTTAGGCATTTTAAATGCAGTTCTTACGAAATTTTGTTTTAAAAAATTAGGTTTTTTTAATAACCGGTTGTAAAATTTAGTTTTTCAATATTCAGAACAAAATTCAAACAATTTCTAGATCCGCCTTGCCTTGGTGAAATATAGATAAAATACTTTAATAAAAGTTCTTTGACGATTTATAATTTTGGAGATTATTTGGTACATAAAATAATAATATAATATACATTATTGATTATTATTGATTTGTTAAAACCACCTTTAAACATACGATTTTAAATGCATTTTAAAAAATAACCGTACCAATATTATATGTATTATTTCATTTAATTGTAGAGAAATTATTTATAAAATCCCCAAAAAATATACATTTGTCAGTATTTTGTTTAAAGCACAATGGAATTGTATAATCGCTAAGTGAAACAAATGACCCACTGTGCGGTGGAGCGGAGTCGCGCGTCCGTCGGCGTCCGTACGCGCGAGGCTGTACAGCAGGTTTCCGCGCCGCGCCGGTACGGGGTTAACGACCCATGACAAACCACCTACAAAACATTATTTTAAATAAATACATATGTAGGTACGATATATATATATTTATATGTATATGTATTTCTGTGTGTGCATCTTTGTATAGAATGCACTTTATTGTGTTCTTCTGAGCCGTGCGCGCTTTTAACATCTCGCATGTGCACAGACGCTCAGATTTAATACTACTATAAAACTATATATAAAAATATACATATACAAAATTAAACACAATACATATTTAAATGCGTGCGAGCGCTCGTTAGAATTTTATTTTATCGATGAGCAGCGCGCGCGCGAGCTCCGCCATGGGCACAAACACACATTCCCGGTGAATACCTATAAATCCCAAACAAAATAGACGAATCTTAAATGCGGGATTAGACCGTTTATGTGTATATATAAAATATAGATAAATAATAATTGATGACGATACACAAAAAAAGAGTATTTATTGAATTAGGAAAAGAAAATAACAATAACAATAAAAAAATTAATATATTTTTTTTTTTCGAACAATTTAATGACCTTTGCCCATCTTTTCTTCCAGATATTAAACCCGTTCTGGGACAAAGAGTGACCACTTCCCCGGATGGCAATGCTACAGTGTTGGAAGACCAACGGATCGACCTATTGTGTACAACGGACAAAAAGTTACAATTCTGCCGGTGAGTAAAGAGCAATGAAGAATTTAATATAATACATTTTATATATCTAGATAAATCGAGTTATAGGCGACACCTTCGCAGCAGAGAGCTCCCATCACGAAAAGATGAGCTTTCTTGAGCGTGTAGTGTGTATTGTATAAAAGTATATATATATATATATATTTATGTTCTCTGTATGTATGAGTGAGTGTAAATTTATTGTGTCGTGAAATTGTATAGAATTACGCTAGTGTGTACCTGGCCCGGAATTACCTTTGAGTGTGTACTCATGTGTATGTGTGTGTGTGTGTGTCTGTGTGTGTGTGTATGTGAGGAGTGTGCTTGTGAAAGAGTCGTCGAACTTTTGAACCGTTTTTAATGTAATTTTTTGATGTTGATGAATTTTCGTATTTTGTATTTGTTGTGTTTTGTGGATATACTATAAATAATGCGGTATACATTTACGTTTTGTTGATTTGATGTGTTTCGGTTGGGTGCAGGAGGAGCTTGGATTAAATGCGCTTACTCACACACACACACACACAGACACACACACTCTCGTATTTGAGTACACACTGATACGCAATTGTACGCTTCCCTAACCGCGAGCGTGATCGCATTTATCGCAGCGAAATATCAGCACACACACACACACACACAAACATAACGGGCTTTTTGTAGGAATTCCGAAAATAATTATGGTAATGTCAGATAAAATGGTGCGCTAATGCATGCGGAGTTTTACAACAAAAACACAATAATTACATTTGAATATTATTTTAATCTTTTTGACGCGGTTTAAATACATAATATAAATACAAAATACATACAAACAAAATGAAATTATAGTATATGTAGTGTATATTGCATATATTATATATGGAATAGACAGCTGCTGCTGATGCATCGTGCCACGTCACGTGGTTGCACACATAATGAGTTATTTAATTTTAAATGAAAGTGAAAAGTCTTGTAGTTTTAATTACATAGATATCGTAGATTTCCAAAAAAAGCATGTTTTCTTCTTTAATAACAGTTGGCGCTATATTGCGTTTTTTTAAACGAGATAATATATTTTTTTATTTTTATCCGTTACTTTTAGTTACCTTTTTGAAGATATCGAACTCAGTAGATATTTTTTTAAGCAGTCTCATATTTTTAAATATATCTTGAGTTCGAATTGATAGATGTTTTTAATTAAAATTAAAAAAAAAAAATTAAATGAATTATCAACAAATTTTTTTGTCAATTAAACCGAGACCATTTCACTATACGTAAAAATAAATATTTATATCATTATTTATCATTTATTTTCATAATAACAAATAAGATATAAAAACATTCTCGATATTTTTATAATATTCTCGAGTATTTTGGTATTACTTAGAGTATTAATAATATTCTCATAATATATTCTCAATATTGATATTACATAGTATATCACGGATATTATGGATATTATAGCATAATATGAATACTTGCGAATATAATTTCGTGTACTTACCTCAATTTGGTATATTTGTAAACAACAATTTTTTTTTTAACGTATACAGACAGTATAATATGTCTCATGTATTAAATGTACATCTACAAAAATGGTTATTATTTTATTTTAGATTAAAATTAAATATATATATAAATATAAAAAAAAATAAATAATAATATAAAATCAAAACCTTAGGTTAGTTTTTTATTTTAAACAGTATTATAAGCAGGGCAGCCAAAAATATGCAATAAAAAATACGTTAGGCACTTAAAAATATGCATTTATATTAATAAAATGAGCATCAAAAATAGGAAAATATTCACTTAAAATTATAAATATACACATCATTTTTAAACGTATGTTATTTACATTTTAATGAATTTAAAATACCTTATCTTGAAAAAAGATTTTTTTTGCAATTTAGGCATGTAGTGTAGGTTTTCCTTATTAGAAAAAAAACACACAAAAAGGCCGTTTTATTCGCGACGTTCTAAAATCGCTTAGAGCGGCTCTAAATCAGTTTAGAGTTAGGACTTGCTCTAGCTTAGTGCCGACATTTAGAGCGCGTTTTAAAATTTGGATTTATTGATGCGATTTAAAGCTGATCTACGCTCTAATGTCGAAGCTCTATGTTTTGAGCTGCTCTAAATATATCCCTGGGAAATTTACAAATATCGCAGCAATCTGACAGAGATTTGACAATATGTTAGAGCCATCACCATTATAATTTTGTATGTTTACATTCGCCACAAAAAAACAAATACGAATATAATCCAATCATATATGATACTGCGTCAGGCTATGGAGATGCCCACAACGGCTGCACGTACTACAGAGGTGTCCCATTGTTGTCCGATGAGTCTTTTGGGACTGTGGCTTTTGTGTTACCGGGAAACGCCTGTTGTGACAGCACCTTGGTCCAATTTGCGCGACTGCCAGCACACCCTCCAGTTTTTACAGGCGGACTCCAATAATATAACGGACCAGTCCAGGCTTTCGATAGGTCTACTATGCTCATTTGATGTGTCGTCTTATTGTCAGCTGTCTCTAGCCAAACTTCTTTCTCTAGTAAAGGGAGCATGTATTTAAAAAAAAACGGTTACGATTTAACAAGTTTTATAGTGCTATTATTTCCGAGGGTAGGATAGCTAGTGCAGCGGATTGCTGAGGAATTTCTTGATATAGGGAAACGTGTTAAGCGCTAGCTGTTTAATAATAATGGAAAATGCCGCATCTTTGTATTGGTTGTATTGGTTGAAAATCAATGACCAAATTTGCAACCAATCAAATTCACGGATTTTGTGGTTTCGGAGTTGTCTTATTCCAATTTGACCGAAACCATAGCTGCTGTTGCTGGCTGTTGTCCACGTGCAGATCTCTTCATTTGTGCCTTTATACATTTTTCATTAGTAAACGGTAACATAGCGGAATACTGCGCTCTAATTTCCTGTTATGGAAAGATTTTGGCCCTTGACAGTCTGATTTTAATTTTGCGTACTCTGTTACTAATAACTAGGCTCAAGGACTGGTAAAAAACCCTTCTATAATTTGTTTGGAAATGCCCATCTCAACTTTTTTGTTAGGGCAGAATATTATTTAACAGTGTGCTGTCTAGACTGAAACGTCTGCGTCTTCATTTATCCCGTTGAATCATCCCACAAAGCATAAATTTTTGCAAGCACAAATATAAGCATAAAAAATGAGTGATGAGTGAATAAAATGAAAACTCTAAAGCATCGCTCTATTCCAAAAAACCTCGGCTCTAAACTACTTAGGTGGTCGTTTTCGACAACCTAAGTTAGAGCTGGCTCTAGGCTAGAGCAAAGTCTAAAATGACAGCTCTAACTCGTTAGAGCCGCGTGAATAAAACGGCCCTAAATCAATAATCAATTTTTCAAAAACAAATATTTTAACAGCCAACTTAAATTCATTGAAATCTATAATATTGTTTTGAAGCTCTGAAATTATGGTGGAATGACATAAGACCCACGGACATAAAGCCCATGGGCCTTATGTCTGGTTGAAACGGACAAAAGGCCCGTGGGCCTTCAAACGGACAAAAGAACCATAGGACTTATGTCCGAAACGAAACGTACAAAAAGCCCAAGTAAAACCAGACATAAAGCCTATGGTTCTTGTGTCTGGTTGAAATGAACATAACGCCCTTGGTCCTTGTGTCTGGTTGAAACGGAATTTCTGAAATTAAATTATTGAAAAGGGACAAATAGAAATTGTGCCACGTCAGAATTTCTCAAGAAAATAATATTTGAACATTATATTTTGTTTCGACGAATACCCACCCGACCAACCAGATCCAGTTTACACACACTTGTGTAACTTACTAACACACACGCACAAGCAAATGTATATATATTCAAAACTGAGCAATTGATCCTGGCGCCGAAGTGCGGTAAATAGCAAAAGTATTTAAATTGGGCATTTTTTCGTAAATGTCATGCATAAGAAGAAGAAGAAGTAAAATGTTAAATAATACACGACGCAATAAAATGGCGCAGCTTATTTTTGGCAATGAAGTCCGATTGCTACAGCGTTATAGTGAACATAAGAAGGTAAACTACAATAACATTATAATTTATATAATTGATTTCGTATTCTCCATATTTCAGATCAACGAGTTCGTGCATGTCCTCATGCCCATCAATGCCGATTAATTGGTTCCAGTTCCTGGATCATTTTGCATCGAACTGCTGCCTGCCAATTGGCTATTAATAGCATTATGGCTTCGCTCGTACCATAGAGTTAATTTTAATATGTTTTTAATAATATTATTTGTTTTTATTCATTTATATGTTAAAAATAAAATGTAAATAATAAACTTTTTTTAAATTTATTTGTATAAAATAATATTTGTAGAGCTACTGCTATTTATAATTATGCAGTGCCATCTGATGAGCA
>JAAAKO020008801.1:0-18532 GCA_010015015.2 Bolitophila cinerea | reverse complement strand
CATTTATCATAATCGCAGTTAGGGACAATTCTGTCATAACGCAATCCCTAACTACTTTGACGTCGGTCGTAATCAACATCATTACAACACCTATTTTAATCAAATAAAAACAAAATTATCAACAAAATGGGAATGTAAAAACAATTTGGTCTTTTTTTTAAATAGCTTTAAATGATATTTTTAAAAAAAATATATATTATTATTATTATTATTATTTTTTTTTTGTTTATAAATTTTTTTTTAGTTTGAATTTTGGGAACTATCACTAAAAAAATCAAAAAATCAGATACAATAAAACACCTATTTTTAACACTTAAAAAAATTATCAACAAATTGTTAATGTAAAAAATAATGTTTTTGTTTATATATTTTTAAAGAAATCTAAATATATTTTGTATCATTCTTTTGTGTTTTTAATTTTTAAATTGATATTATCAAGAGTTGCCTCCTCAAATTTCATAATTTAAGATTAAAACTGAAGACAGTGTACATGTTTGTTAGATAAAGTACGTTTTGGCCACACTGTGCGTCGGTTGCAAATTGTTGATTAGGCAGTTTGCTCCATACTCGACGACTTATTTTGTTTCATACTGGGTTGCAATCAAATTATAATAATATAACAGTGGAAACCTAACATAAGTTATAAATCCGAAATACATGAGACGCACTCATCTGAATACAAAAATGCCTAACTGCATTTGACATTACGTTTTAGTACTTTTAGTTAAGTATACCAGCCATATTTACTTGAATTTAGTGTTTACATTTTCGTTTCCTAAAAAGAGGGCCGCCATTGCAACTGGAGATAATTCTTCTCTCAAATACGTTCAAAATGTCTAGATCTGTGCGGGCTGAAACCAGAAGTCGAGCTAAAGATGACATAAAGAGGGTAATGCATGCTGTGGATAAAGTTCGGCACTGGTAATTATATATTTATATGCTTTATTTAAAGATAAATCTTATTGCTTTTCAATATATATCATTGCCTCCATGTCCTCTATGCAATGCAATTTTTTATGTTACATTGCCCAAACATGATTCCGATGATCCTAAAAGTAAATATTTTGGTTATCGTATAGATGTTTATCCAATTTTATATATTTTCTATAGTTCTTAAACTTATGTTTGTTACAGGGAAAAGAAATGGGTTACGATTGGTGATACAACAATGAAAATATACAAATGGGTGCCTATCTCAAATAGCGAACAGAAGAAAAAGGTTTTAAAAAATGACAGCAACAAAGAAAATACTAGGAAAAGCCTGGATAGTACACATCAAAACACAAACTTTGGCCTTACCACTGAAGACTCAAATACATGTAATTTTTAATTAAATATTATAAAAAACACACACACAAACACATTGTTAATGTTTCATTAAACTGTAGGTTTTTCAATGGTTAGTGATTCGCAAGGTGCTACCGAGTTTGTATCTAGTTTACCGTTCTCAGAAGATTCAAATTCACAGGGAAGTGATGGTCCCGCCAAACGACTTAAAGCCGATTAACGCTTCTATAAATATTTATACAAAAGTTCGTTTCATCGTTGATACAATATGTAAAAAAAGTATGTCCGTAAATGTGAAAGTATTGCCGAAAAGCCGAAAAATACCAAAATCGGAGACTAAGTGTTCGGGTTTATTCACCATAATTTGTACAATAAGACCTTTTGAAATTATTTTTATTATCAATGTAAGTTAATTTTAAGGCAATTATTGACATTGTGCATTGTGCGAGAATTATGTATTTGTTTATAAATACCATGTGAATTTTATTGATAAAATATTGTGTAATTAAATAAGATATTTTGTTTAAATTCAATTCAAATCTATTTTACCTTTGAGTAAAATCGTTAAACTTAGAAAAGACAACTATTATTATATTATAATAAACTCAAATCAATAAACAATAAAGAATTCCGAAATAATTACCACGGCAAAGTGCTGGAACCATGATACTGTAAAAAGGATCCATTCTGGCTCGCATTGATAGCTAAAATTGTGTCGATCATTTTTTTGCAACTGACGCTTACTTCCATTGGTGCGTTGGCTCCACCCAAGTCTGTTTTAACCCATCCAGGATGCATGCTAACGCATATAATATTTGAGTCCTTCAAATCGATGCTCATTGACTTGGTGGCTGCATTTAATCCAGACTTTAAGAAGAAATAAAATAAGAATAGCTCATATTATATTATTATTAGAATATATTTTTAATACCTTTGAGGCTCGATAAGCATACATGGCTCCTTCCTTATTTGAACCAATAGACCCATATATTGAACTCATATTTATAATTGCAGCACGTCTGACTCCCAAAGGAAGTTCAGCATTAAAGTGAGAAGCTGTTTTTAAAAGCGGTAAAAAAGCCTGTTGATAATATACGGTTAGACTTTATATCAACCTGATTTCGTATGTTTCACTATACTGACTTTTGCCAACATAATTGGGGCCACTGTATTTGTTGTGAGGGTGTTAATCAAATCGTCAGCTTTAACGAATGGAAGTCTTGTTGAACGAGGAGCTCCTCCTGCATTGTTGAAGAGCACATTTAGGCCTTTATCTTTGGTCAGACTACTTACAAGCTCTACAACCTTTCCGTATGTACTAAAATTGTTAATATCTTAAGCATAAATAAATATTAATATATTATATTATGGGTTATTTTTTGTGAAATAATATACCCAATTCAACAATTCTTATGTTTGGATTAGTTTTGCAAAGTTCCTGAAGTTCCTGCAAACCAAAAATGTATTTCAAAATTATTTAAATAATATATGTAAAACAAAATTGCAACAAAAGGGAAATAAAAAAATAATAATCCCGAGCAACCATTTGTTTCTATGTGTTCGCTAAGAGAAATATTATCCTGCTTAATGCTCGTTAACCTTTCTAAATTGCCGAATTTACGACTAAAAACGAGACTTTATAGACGCGCAATTTGATTATCCTCAAAGGTAACGCATTGAGTTTCTCATTTATCTAGTGTGTAAAATTGTGAATTTTTCGTTTTTCTTTTAAAACTCACAACTTTTTTAAATTCTCTATATTAGTTTTGCGTGTATGTGATCTTGCTTGCATGGATTTTTTTGCGGCCTAATTAGCCCACTTCCTGTCATTCAATCGAGCTGAAACTTGGTCCATGGACTTTCTACCGATGACAATGCATTCTATTAAATATTCCCCTATCTCTCATTAGGAGGTGACCAAATATGGGTTGATTAATTTCAAAACATTATAATATAATATAATTATATAATTAAATATTTGGCGAGAAAACGAAAATTGCGATTTCATAGTTGATCGGGATTGTAAAAAATATATTTGTTCCAAAACAGAAAATTACAGACAGTCTAATCATTTTCAATAAACAAAATGACACATTTAGCTGAAATGCGTGAACGTTGTACATTTTTTATGAATGCACCTAGATGTTCCAGGATATTCGCACAATTAAACTTTAGCGCTTGTGAACTGTACCAAATTAGTAAAATGAACACTAGCGACATCTGCAATAAATGTTTGAAGCTTTATCTTATGACAAAAACAACTCTTTTTATTAAATTTACTTCTGAATTACTTCTCTCTCTCCCTCTGTCTCTCTCTTTCACATCTCTATATCAGACTCTATACTTTAGTTTAGAATTTAGATACTTTATGTTACATATATATATATACATCTCCGCAATCGCTACTTCTTCAATCAAAAGTAAAAAGTACGTCCGTAGGTACACCGAGAGCGTGAGGAGAGTTTACAGACAGCTTACAGACGCAACAAATCAGATTTACAATTATTCATTGTTGAGTTTTAGGATTGTGATAACCTTGTTATTTTTGTTTCTTCATTTTTTTGTGAACATTTCATTTTTGATCACAAAAAAACCTTAAGATGGCTCCCATAAACCGTAAGTATATAAAGAAAATGTGTTTTTTTTGTATTTTAATAGTTGTAAAAGAAATGTACTTACTTCAGCCTTTGCAATGTTCCGGCATGTAGCAAAAATAAATTCCGGAGCTTGTTCAAGTTGCGTCAATCTTTTGACTAATCCGAGGCCTAGACCGCGGTTGCATCCAGTTATAAATATTGAATTCATGACGAAATGTTTCTCGATAGTTCTCTGTAATTGTTTTTTTTTGTGTTGCGTATCTGACAACTGAAATTAATCGATCGCCATGAATTAGTCATACTAATGTAATCTTTTAAGTAAAAACTAAATTATTCCAGCTTACCTAATGAAACGACAAGATTTGTAAATTGTAAATATAAGTTTCTCTGTCAGCGCATACGCGTTACGCGGTTACAATTACAAAAAATGATAAATCTAATGAATGTGTCGAGATTCGGAACTGTCCTGTCATTATGAAATTGTATTTTTTTGCGACCGTCAAAGAGAGAAACACGTACTTATCTTGTACACGAAAGACGAAAGCGAACGAGTTTTCATTCCCCAATCCCCGGTTGCCTGTGTGGCTGTAAGAGAGTGTACTTTTATTTTTTGTATTTATATACCTTGAAATGGCGACTTTCAGAATTCTGACACAACGTTTAGCTTATAAAAATGGTGTCTCAAGCACATCGTTATCTTCTTTTTCACGATGTTACAGCATAAAAGTGAGCCACAGTAAGTATATACATGTTGGATCTATAATATTGTGAAATTATTAAAAATCGATCCAAAGAGTTATTTTGACGTACGTAACGTGATTTATATAGTTTATGGCAGTATTGTCATATCATAATGAACATGATAAAATATACAAAAAGATAAATGCGATTGAATTATTGATTGCAATGCTTGTTATCTTTGTAGATTTAACGAACTGAGTAGAAACCGATTATTTATTTAAAATATAAAGTGAAATTAACTTTACTTAAATTATATAAACTTAATTAATCTAAACTTTTTTATTATAATTTAGAAGAAAATTTTGAGTATGACCTTGTGGTCATCGGTGGAGGATCTGGTGGTCTTGCTTGTGCAAAGGAAGCAATCGTTCATGGTGCTAAGGTTGCCGTACTCGATTTTGTCACTCCGTCGCCACAGGGTACAAAATGGGGCATTGGAGGCACATGTGTCAATGTGGGTTGTATTCCAAAGAAGCTCATGCATCAAGCAGCTCTCCTAGGAGAAGCAATTCATGATGCGGGCGAATATGGGTGGACTGTTGATAAGAGTACCGTTAAGATTGACTGGTCAAAATTGAAAGAGAAGGTGCAAAATCACATCAAATCTGTGAACTGGGTTACAAGAGTTGACCTTCGTGACAAGTAAATATATTTTATAACTTTTAAATATACAAACACTAGATTATAATATTTTCTTTTTGTATTAAGGAAAGTTGAATACGTGAACGGTCTTGGATACTTCCAGGATGAACATACCATTACAGCTGTGCTTAAGAATAACACTGAAAAAGTGTTGACCACAAAAAACGTTGTGATTGCGGTTGGAGGTCGTCCGCGTTATCCTGACATTCCTGGTGCTTTAGAGTATGGTATTACAAGTGATGATATTTTCAGTTTAGACAAAGAACCTGGAAAAACCCTTGTCGTTGGAGCTGGATGTTAGTATAATAAAAATATAGATTTTGCTAAACAAATTAAAACATTCATTATGTTTCAGATATTGGCTTGGAATGCGCTGGTTTCTTGAACGGTTTAGGTTACGATGCCACCGTTTTGGTCAGATCTATTGTTCTGCGTGGTTTTGATCAACAAATGGCTGAGATGGTTACAAATGCTGCTATTGAAAAAGGCAAGTGAACATAATTTACATAATTTATAGTTTATAATAAACTTGATTTATTTGTAGGTGTCAAATTCCATTTCAAGGCACAACCAAAGTCAATTGAAAAAACTCCAGAAGGTCGTCTTTTGGTTAAGTACGCTTTCGATGATGGTAAAGAAGTAACCGATGTTTTCGATACGGTTCTGTTTGCCGTCGGACGCAAAGCTCTTACCGACGACTTAAAGCTGGAAAATGCTGGAATTAAACGGGTCGAAGGTTCCGACAAACTTGATGTCGATGAAAACGAACAGACTAATGTACCAAATGTGTTTGCTGTTGGTGATGTATTGAATGGACGTCCAGAATTGACACCAGTTGCTATCAATGCTGGTCGTCTGTTGGCCAGACGTTTGTTTAATGGTGCTTCGGCCACTATGGACTACGAAAATGTTGCTACTACTGTATTTTCGCCTTTGGAATACGGTTGCGTTGGACTAAGTGAGGAATCAGCTATCGAGAAGCACGGCGAAGATAATATTGAAGTGTATCATGCCTACTACAAACCCACAGAGTTCTTTGTACCACAGAAAAGTGTTAGATACTGTTACTTGAAAGCTGTTGCTCTACGAAGTGGCGATCAGAAGGTATTGGGTCTTCACTATGTTGGACCATCTGCTGGAGAGATTATTCAAGGATTTGCATCAGCTGTACAGTATGTTATTTTTTATTGTTAAAGGTTTTGTTATATTTTGTGTTAATATGATTGAAATTTGCAGATCGGGCCTTACCATTAAAATTTTAGTGAACACCGTTGGCATTCATCCAACCACTGCCGAAGAATTCACTCGTTTGACCATTACCAAGCGTTCCGGACTTGACCCAACTCCAGCCACATGCTGCAGTTAAATATGTTCCACTATTGGTGTGTCAATAAAAATCAAATGTCAAGGAATGTGATTGAATTGTATAACATAATTATGTTCTGATCAAATCAGATATTAAATCGTTGAATTATGACATTTTTACTTACACAATAATTGGTCATTTATATGCACAGTATTTAAAAACAGTTATTATTCAATTAAAATGCATTTTTATTATTATTGTATTATTTATTGTCTGTTTCAATCTGTTTTCAAGAAATACCCATCAATGGCATGATAAATTAATTTATATAAAATAGATATATTTATTATTTCTTTATCTTTCAGATACATATAACAATTATAAAAAAATATTATTCAAAAATAGCTTTATCACTTTTAATAAATTCAGATTGCGTTTAACCCAATTAATGCCACATACATTATTTCAAGTAAACAAATAGTGGCAGTGTTTTTTAAATATACTGAGGGTTTTCTTGACCGGTTAAAAGCCCAAACATTGATGTGGGCATTGTTTTCATATGAATCTAAAAACATGAAAGCATAATTTGTTTGTATTAATTTATATATATATATATCTATATAACATTTACCTCTCCTACTGAAGTCGCCAAAATACCGACAATTTTATCGTGTGTCACTGCTACTACACTTTGATCATTAATTTCGATAATTCTATGACCAACACGAACACCGCCTCGTTCAGCTATACCACCTCGAAGAAGACTGCAAATCTAATTTGACAAATATAAACAAATAATAAAACTAAATACCATTATATATTGCTAACAAATACTTACTACTCCATTTTGCACACTAAAACCCAGCTGATATTTAGTATTTGGTCTCCTTATTTTTATTTCAACTACAGGCGGACACGGCACAATAGTAAAGTGAACTGCAGTCTGACTTTTTGTGTTTCGTATGTAATTTTGACATTTACTTAACGAAAGACCAACAAGACTTAATCCGTTTATGGCAATTATTTGATCACCGATATGTAATTGACCGCAGCGAGCTGCTGCTCCCGTCGACTGAAGATTTGCAATGACAACGGTGGGTAGCATTGAACCCCATCCAGATTCAACAATCACCATTCCGAGAATTTCAGACTTTGCTTTTGGCACTACTACCTCTTTTTGTAGTTCTTTTTTTGTAAACACTTTCAATTCATCACCAAATATCTCTTGGCTCTTTAATACCTCTTGATAGTCCATTTCTTTGACGAAAGCATTATCCTCAATACCATTTGCGGATAAAAACTCCATGTAAGCGACCTGAAAAGCTTGTCCAATGGACTGAGCAATTATCGAAGCTTCTTCACTTTCGAATATATGACAAATCATTGTTGGCAATCGTTTTTGATTCTGTAATGCATCTTCATCATCTTCATCGGTTGGTCGATCCAAATGTCGTCGAGCCATTAAAACAACTAAATTTCCAATGTCTGCTATGTAGGAAATTGTTCGTAAAGTGTGATTCATCATAATTTCTTTTATATATGTATCCAGAACCATAATCTTTTCGGTTGAAATAGATAGATCCACTGCTGTGCTTGGCTGATTTTCGCCTTCAGGTGCCTATTAATGAAATAATAATATAAATATATACTATTAACCTATATAAAAGTGTATTTACCTTTATTCGAGAAACAACTTCTTCAGCTTGCATCATTCGAGAAGTCTTTGTCGGAGGATCCTCGCAAACTAATTGCGTCGAACCAAGATACTTGGCCCTAAAAATTATCCCTTCGATCAACTGTTGAGAATTCCATCGACCTGTAGTATAAAATAGATTTTTAAATTCTTTGAAATAATTAAATTTTGAAAAAAATATATATACCTTCGTTCTTTGCTTTGATTGTTTTAGAATTTTGAAGATTTGAGTTAAATCTTAAATGTAAATTGCTATCTGGTTCATAGCCCTGCTGAGATATCTGTTGAGTTGGCGTTAAAGATGTTCCAATACCTTGTCGAATTGTAGCCGATGAATACAAAGGTTGTTGTTGGTCATGAAATCGCTTCACTTTTAAATTGTTCGACTATGAAATTTAGTATTTATATTTATATATATTTTTCCTAATGATGTCAAAATTATTTACGATTCTTTCGCTTGTGTTAGTTAGCTCAGATTCAGAGCATGTCTGAGGATCTAGTAGTGTATCAGTTTCTAAATCTTTATCTCCCGATTCTTCAACGTGCCCGTGTTGCCTTAAATGAAGCATTGAATCGATATTATCTTCATTTCTGAATAAATAAAAATATTATCTGGATCATTAGCATAATTAAAATAAAACATACTCATCGATATTGTTGTTTTCTGAATCTGAATTCTGATCGCTCTCTGATGTAGATTGAAAACAGGGGGATGCAATTGCCACTTCGTTAAAAAGTTCGGTGTCAAATGAATTATTTAAAATATTAAGCTGCTGGTTTGTTACGCGCTAAAATAAAATATTAGATAGTTTTGTTTTTAAAAGCTTTTATAAATTAAACAATATACCTGAGGAAACCCAGGTCTGGCAGTATGTAATGTTAATATCGGAGACGTTGGAATATGATGTACCGGTAATAAATTTGTTTCTAAAAAATAATAATAATTAAATGCTTATGGCAAAAATTACTAATAAAATTACCATTATTTTTTTCCAAATCCGACATGGTGTCTGTCGTATTGATTCCTATTTTTAAATCAAAGTCATTTTCTAATTCAAACTTTTGTGTAGATGTATCGAGTTTAAGTAAATTATAATTGTTAATATCGATGTTTAGTTCTTCTGATGGTTTTTGTATTTCGATTGCGTGGTCATTATAATCATGTTTGGAATTCATTCTTCTCCAGTTTTTTGTTTGTTAATTTGTAACTATGTATTTATTATAATATTTTAAAATAGGTAAGATTTGATAAGAAAAAACATGGATATCACTTGATAGAAATTATAATAAATATTAAAATATAATATGCAACTATTATTATGATGACGTATTAAGACTAATTTTATACATTTATAGATATATTAAATCATATTTAATTTAATAAGCTTAGAAACGTATTTTAATATGTATATAGGAATATAACAATATCCTGACTATACTTATGTATATGTTATCTATTTTCTATTGTAAAATAAATATATATATATATATATATATTATGCTAAAAATATTTGGATTTTTTGACAGAAAACATTTTATTTGGGCACAACCCGTCCGAAAGATATATGAGTAAGATCTAGTACAACGGTTAGTATGACATATAATGATTTATGCCATCTATTGATGAGTAGTGCAAAATATTTTTTAATTGTGCCATTGTCACGCCAGTCAACAATATTATCTCTAAAGTATAGGCGACAATAATTTTACGGGTGTAAGTACTTGTATCGATTTTTCTACAACTGTTTTAGTTCCTCGTCCGGGATGATTAATCCGTACCAAAAAAAAATTACAAGTTGGTTAAAAATTAGAGGTATACCTCATGAGTTTTCAAGCCCTGTGTAACAAAACTGTAAAATACATAGTGCCGATAAGAAAGAGTAGGGTACTAAAATCGATGTTTATAATTTAAAAATATGAAAAGATACATATAGTTTTTACGCCAGTACAACATTGCTTTCATTTTTATGTAGTTTTTGTATACGAGATTGTCTTGAATAAATTTAATAATGAAAAAATTAAATTAAGATCAAATAATAAATCAACTCTTACAAAATATATAACAACCTAATGAGAGGTAGATGTATATTTAATAGAATGCATTGTCATCGTCAACAAGAAAATGGGCCAAGTTTCAGTTCGATAGGATGACAGAAAGTCGATTAATTAGGCCGCATTACAATCCGCGCAAACAAGGAAGCAAGATCACAGACACGCAATACTAATATTGAGAATTAAAAAATAGCTTAATGAAAAACGTACTTTTAATATAAAATTAGATAAAAGGAAAATTTTTTCAAAATATTACCATGGCTGTTCAAAAAAAAAACATGTAGTATTGTATATAATAATTATAAATCTTTTTATTTTAAGTTTTTTTTTTAAATACATAATATCTGAGTTATAGTAATAAAAACACTTTTAATAGTTTTATTTTATATATCAAGAAAAACAGAGACAGAAAACAATTACTAAGTATTTTAAAAAGAATCACATGCAAGTTCTTCGTTTTGTTAACATATTAATATTATGTATAAACAAAATACTCGAAAATAAGTGTATAGCTTTAATTAAACATTTTTTCATTATCTATTAGCTTTTAATAACAAATGTGTAATATGCGTTATGAATGTTTTATATTACTTGTAAATTGTCATAAACTCTTTGTGGAATTTCTGGAATTTGTCCAACATTTCTTTAAGCTTGTCCGTTTGCGGTAAAATAGTCGTTCGGAAGTGATAAGTACCGGGCCTCTGTCCAAATCCACTTCCAGCAACAATACAAATACCTTTAAAAAAGCAAAAAGATTTGTAAATATATAATATAATTTAATTTCATTTAATATTACCGGTAGCTTCTAGCAATTGAAAAGCGTAAAATGTATCGGCTGGTTTGCCTTCTTTTTTAGCAGCTTCAATTGCCTTTGGAGGTAAAGATATTTGCGGAAAGGCGTACATAGCGCCCTGCACGGTGTTACAGCTAAAGCCTTCAAAAGAATTTAAAGTCTCTGCTATAAGTAGAGCTCGTTCCTTCAGCGAAGATAGAATCTCATTTTTCTCCTTTTCAAACTGCGCATACGAAGGTTCACCCTTCTTTGGTGGATTAACAACAACATCAATTGCAGCTTGTCCAACTGTTGTGGGGCATAGCTGAGCCGATAAAGATTTTTGGAACATGAGTCTTACGGCTGGGTCCAGATTGATGAGTTCACAATATCCACCTCGGATGCCACACTCGCCCATGTATCCCTTGGAGCATGACATAAAACTGGCCATTTCCATTTTATTGTACGGTGAACCCATTTCGGACAGAACTTTCTTAAATGAATGGAAAGTGGAGTCTTTATCGTACACATTATCCTGGTACACCTCGTCGGCGAAAATAAACAGTGATTTCTCGTATGCAAACTTAATAATTTCTTCGATATTCTTCCTTGTCAACACCTGTCCGGTTGGATTGCCCGGGTTGATGCACACAATGGCTCTAGGAACACATTTTCCCTTGCTATTGGTTAAAGAGCTTTCAAGTTCTGGCAAGTCCAAGGACCAGTTATTAGCTTCATCCAAATAATATCCAATTTGATGCATTCCAAACTCGGAAATTGTCGCTGAATACAAAGGATATTGTGGAATTGGTACCATTACACCGCTTTTCAATCCGTCAACGGGATTATTCAATAAATTCATTACAGCCTTTATCGATTGAGAGGCACCAGCGCACAAGTAAACATCTTCCCAGTTTGCCTTGATGCCACCATCACGTTTAGTGATGTATTCTGCAGCATGTTTTCGAATAATTTCAATTCCGGCCGAGTCCGAATAAGAACCCACCGACTTTCCACCACATCCATCAAGAATAGCCTGAGCACGTTGCTTAGCATCTTCTGGGTACTTCGATTCTTTAAAATTTGATGGATCGACAACAAGCGCCAGTACCTAAACATAACAAAAAATCAAAGTTTTATAATTTTTTAACTTAAATTAAAATAGTTGATACGATTTCTATACCATGGACACAGGTCCCACTGCTCATTTTGACTTTATACTTTGAGAAATAATCTCAACGGTCATTTATTTAAACGGAATACATCCCACTTTTGTTTGTTATTGTTATAATGTTTTTCGTACAAACGAAAAAAATCATCTTTTAGCGCATAGATCCCACGGACTTACATATTATCTCGTTTAGGCATGTCGTTATATGAATAGTGTGTGATAATATTTTTAAATCTGTGGCAGTGGGATGTATGTATGCCAATATTTGTTTTTTTTTCTTGTTTGAAATTATTTATTTCGAATGTCTGTGGTAAGAAAAATATTTATTTTTGTTTAGCCAAAAGTTTTTTCTTTTTAATAATTGTTTTGTTTTGATAACTTTTTCATTAATAATTGATATATTTTTGAGATAAAGAACAAAATTATTTAATTTTTGCCAAAAACAACAATAAATATTGAGTTTTTATTTGCTTTTGCATTAATAATATAGAACCGAAATTATAATTAGTATGTTAATAATTAGTATATTCATAATAATTAATCATATCGATAGTATTATCAATATTGGTATACAATTAAAATATGTTCATCACTTTTGAAGAACAAAATGAAAATGATATTTTCATAAAAAAACATGAGGTAATATTAAATATTTTAAAATAAAATGTTACTTCGCTATTAATCCTAACAATTGAATACATATATTAGCTTTATCTATCTTCTTTGCACTGTTATCTGCTTTAAGATTGTGACTTAAAATATTTAATGTTCAGAGTGCTTGTTACTATCTGCACAGTGCACAACAATAATAATATACATATATACATATATTGATATATTATATTATGTATATAAGTATTATGTGTATATATATATAATATATGTGTTATGTGCAATTTGTTACGCAACCTTATATATATGAACTGGAGAATGTTTTTGGTGTTTGTATTTGTATATATTTAACATTTATATTGATTGAGATTGAGACTATTTTTTCAACATTACAAATAATATGAATACTTACGTCTCGCAGGAAAGTGATGTACGGCTGACCCATTGCATGACAGTCTCCAATATTGGCTCGGATGACTTCTGTGAATGGTTTTTTCACACCCTAAAAACAAACATCTAAATAGTTGAACATAATACATAAATCAAAAATTACATCTTTTTAATAAGCTTTTGATTTACAATATACTATATAATACAATTTTATTTATTGTTTTTGTACGTAACTGTTGATAAAACAATTTATCTTTTATAGAGATTAAAAATGATACATAGTAAATTTATAATATAAACATAATTCGTAAAATACCAAAGAAATTACTCATACTACTAAAAAATAAAACTTACCTGTTTCATTTCCCTTTCGATTTCGGCAGCCCTAATAACGAGGGGTCCACGTACGGCGTATTCCATTTGGATTACATTAGGGTTTATTGACTCCAGGGTGATCATCTTTCGGTTTGCTTCAGTTGTAGACATGTTACGCGATTGAAAATGACAATTGAATGAAGCAATTGATCTGATTGTAAAGTGATTAAAACCACTGACTGGCTGTTTACTGGCAGCGAGTGCGACACGTCGGGCAATCATCGTGTGGCTGTATGTGTGTTTCGTTTTTCTTCAGTGTATATAATAAAAAAAAAACTCTCAAAGTCTCTCGAATGTCGAATCTCGTCGAGAAATGAGCAAGAGTGTATTGTAGTGTAGTGTGGTGAAGGTGATTGTGTTTGCACTGTGAAGAGTGGTGAACGGAACTCTCTACTCTGTACTGTGTACTGTGTTTTGTATTTGTATAACAGAAAATTATATCAAATGACAGCTCCGAAACTGTAATAAAGAAAGAGACAACATTATATTATGATATTAAAATTATTGCGCAAACTCGTATTTTTTGTGCCCTACGTAAATACATATCGCCCAAGTCATTTTCATTCAATCTTTTTTATAATTTATTAATTAATTTCTTTAAACCCTCTATTTGGTAAACTTATGCATTTTTATTTTATTACAAAATTTAATAAAAATAATCAAATGAAGCCTTTTATTTAGTATCGCGTGCTAGGCTGATAAATCCCGCACAATTGATCGCCGCACAAATAATCCCAACAATTGATTTGGCACAGTTGATACGACACAACAATTTTGAGGAGAAACCATTACTAAAAATATATTAATACCTCCTTATAAATATTCCCATCATATTTTTTTAGAAAAACAACCCTTGAATATTTTAGATAGAGGGTAAAGAATAAACTATATTTATTTATTATACATACTTTATATATTACCAATACTTTTTTGAATATTTTTTTAGGAAAACAAATTTTGAAAATGGCGTATAGGTGGATGTGTCAAAAATCCTGAGGAAAGTAGTCATATGCATTTTTAGGACGGGTTTTTCCTAAAGAACCTCATAATGAAGTTTCGTACCAATCTCGCACCACCCATATGTTAAACAACCTGAAGTAATATTTTTTTAGGTAGGTTTTTCTCCTCAAGGCTTTTAAAACAAAAAGTTTCATCTAAAATCTAAATTTTATACCAGCCATATGCAAGAAAACATTATGGGATCAATTGTTTGAGATCAATCAGTCATATTTTAAGTATAATGTATTATAAAAACGCATCTTAAATTCTAATTCAATTAAAAAATGTTGTTATGAAGCGTCAAATGAAAATGGAAGAGAATGGATAGAAAAGTAGTGGATTGATTTTCGCAAAATACTAGTAAAAAATAATCAAAAGACTCTAGCAACAGCCAATAACTTAATTAAACTTTAAAAAAATGTATATTGTCTTAGTAAATATTTACATTGGGTACAATTGTAACGTAATGGGTTAAAAAAAGTGCGGGCTAATAGCCAGTCCTAGGAGGACTTGCTATTCGCACGCACAAATTGATTTTATAAAAGCGAGTGCATAAAGGACTGGCTATTCACACGCACAATATGGCGGGCGAATAGCCAGTCCTAGAGAAGAATAACAAAAATGTCTATTCGCACGCAATTACTACCTATAATAATAGTATATATATATCTATGTAAATTAGGTTTATAGATTTTTTTCTGTTCATTTTAATTAAACATTTCTAATTCGTTTTCATGGTTTTTAAATAAAGTTTTTAAATTCATATATTTTTTGTATGTCAATGGTGCAGCACCCAAAAAATGCAAATGCAAATGCAAATTATAAAACGTAATACATTTACATCACTGAAGTTTTATTGCACTGAATGTTTGCTACTATGAAAACACACATTTCTTAAACTGGCAACACTGAATGCGCGTAAGCCTAAAAATTCACAAAACTGAAAAATCGTAATATTGAAAATAATTACCACGTATTCTTAAAACCACATTATTAAATGTTTGTTACTTAGTTGCGTTGTTGGATGTTGGGGCAGAGCGGTGCAGGTGCAGTTTTATTTAGTGCAAAAAGGATGGAACGAACTGCGTCTAAATTGCTTTTCGACAAAATTGAACTCGTGGGAGGGATCAGCAATCTCAACACTTGCTCGAAACCTGGAGACAATATATTTTAGCAGTTCCAACTCATTTTTTAAGTGTGCATTTCGTGAAGGAGGCGTTTCGTAGGGCATGTTTGTCAGCATGTCAGCTTTTTAAAAAAGTGTATCATTTAAATGGCTTTCTTCGTAGCGAGGCCAAAAAGTTAGTGCAAAATTTCCCACTAACCAATGCCAATTATGACACTGCATGGAATAAGCTATTAAACGATCGGTATGACAACAAGCGAGGGATAGTCCAGTCGCATATCAGAACTATAGTAAACGTGCCAGTCTGTCGTGAGGCATCCGAGGATCTTTGACGGCTCTTTATCAGAACGTCATGTTCTATGTTACACAAATGAGACGACTGGATTGTGTTTCACTTTATGGAGAAGATCTATTTTGAGTCCAAAAACTTGTGGAGAGCACAGCCAATCTTTAGACGTTTCCGTTATGTGATTTATGTGAGATCTTTGGGTTCAATCATAATGCAAACACCAGGCTGAAGCTCATCACTCCAGAGGGAAACTATCATACCATGCATCATCAGATGGAGGTCAAGTCTTCGCTTAGAATAATTAGAATACTCAGTTTTGTGGTTTAGACGTTGACGATTAGACGATATAATGAAAATGATTAGACATGCTAGCAAAAAATGACTGCGATTCTAATAGGAAACTCTGATTTTGCAAGATTCACAACAGCTTACTGCATCTGGCAGATTCAAAAACCACAGCCAAATGAAATAACTTCTGGCTGCACTTCGATTTTTGGGCAACGGTGTCAGATGGGCAAATCTTCACTTTAGGGGCGGTGATGTTAAAAAAAAGTTTGTACCAATATTGATGGAAATGAGCCCCTGAGTACGAATCAGGCTTCAAATCGTGTCGTTCGCCTCCCCCCTTTGGGGGAGGGGGGTTAAAGTTTGTATGAAACTTTTTTGTTTTAAGGTTAAAAAAATGCTTTCGATTAAATGATTTAAATAAAAAAAAACTGTTTTTTTTTATTTATTTTTTTTTGTTTTGTGCTTTTCTACCTTTTAGTTTTTATTAGTTTTAAGGTTAGTTTTAAGCCATTATACATCAAAACGTGGAAAAAAAAGCTAAAAGATTAATGAAATTCAAGGTTTTTGCTAGTCTTTTGCTTGTTAAAATGTAAGTAAGATGGAAATACAATATGACGCATGTGCAAGAGGAACGAAGTGTCGCATCTGCAAAAAGATGTTTTAATACGTTTTTTCTCTGTCTATCGCATTGTACATCAAATATTTTTCAACATGTTCTGCACTCTGCAGTGTTTCACAATGAACTCCGCATAAAGAGTTCACAGTTCGCGATAATCAAAAAAAGAGACAGCTTTAGCGAGTTATAAGAAAAACCCTTCTTTACTTTTCAGTTGACATCTAGTAGTTAATAAGGGATGTTAAAAATATTTTTTTAAAACAAAATTTAAAAACAATTAATACAATAATTTTTTTTTATTTATTTATTTTATTAATTTGATGGTTGTTCCCAGGCAAACGATTAACGTGCTATGTTTGAGCAGAATCAGACAACTGGAATTGGTTTAAAAGGTGTGAAGTGAAAGTGATGTTCAAAGAAAGAATTTAAAAATAGAAATAACCAAATTTTATATAACATGACTAAGGGAACCTGGCGCCAAATGCTACATGATTTTTTCAGATATATATTTTAAAGTTAGGTTCTACATTTGTTTCTATTGTTCAGATATATATTTGTAAAACTATTACTTAATTCAGTTATTATAAACATTATTTATATATAAAAAATTCAAATCTTTATGAATTTAAAAAATGTCCTGTCCAGTAGATAGATTACAGAATAGAAAATTGAATTTCTCAAAAAGTAATGACCGCCAGATTAAAGCTCCATTAGAGCTTAGTAAGTTTTATTTCAAAAACAAAAGTAATGTACAGTCCATAGGTATTTATTAGTAATAATAAGTACATCAAGCTTTAATTTATTATTTAGGTTATTCCTAAAGCATTTATACTGGTTTACATTTTCTGGCAAATGATATTTTACTTTTTATTAGTCTTTTACTTGTTTTTATATACATAACAATAATACCAAAAAACAGCAACACATTTGTTCTTAAATAAAATTCTTCTCTCTTCAACATTTTGTTGTGGTAGAATGATCTAAGTAGAAAGTGAAGCCAAAGAAGTAATTTGAAAGAATTAATTTTTCTACTTAGTGGTCACAATGTCGAGATAAGTTTTCTGGTATATAGAGGCCATAGAAATGCATAGATATGATTCCATATTTTGCAGCAGCAGCAACCGATGAACTGTTTGCGCTTTAACATCAATAAGAGTGGTTTTTCATGGTGATGTCAACGTTGACAAGTTGGTGATCTAATTATCCAGTCCATTATGCAGGGTACAATATTTGGAATTATTCGTTTAATCAAAATTCACAGGCCGTTACAATATAATCGAAGAATATAAAAGAAAGCCATGTCTTAAATATTGACCCACAATTATTATTCCTAACACTGTTTTTCCAATTCAGTCCTCTCAAGAAAAGCAAATATATCGGTTCTGGCAAATGCTATGTGTGCTAAAGAGGAGAAATTTCAGTCAGTCATGGTCGGTTGAAATGCTGTTCTAAAGCTACAGTCCCACGACTTGCTCAATCACGCAATTTCTTGAAATTTTGACGCAATTCTGGATTGCGCTCGTGTGAAAGCAATTAATAATTGCGCAATCTAGGATTGTGTCGAAATTGCCGCAAG
>JAAAKO020008790.1:0-18534 GCA_010015015.2 Bolitophila cinerea | reverse complement strand
TTGTATAAATTTCTATATCGTTTTAAAATTTAAATTGTAATCAGTTTTCCTCCAAATAATGTCGTCGCGTCCACGTTGCAATAAAAAACATTTACATTCGCAATTCTTCATTGATGATTTGTTTCTATACTACAGTAGAAAACGAAATTGCTAAATCCTGCGTGCAATTTGTGCAGTAGTAGTATACGCACGGTTGGATCGCAGTGTTATGCCTTTTTATCGCTGGACGGAAGTAAAAAAGCTTCTGCGAGCTGCAAAAATGTCAGAATCACACGGACTACAAATTTGAAATTCCGTGCACGTACTTTGTAGAAAATTGTGTGAGACGACACAACGTGTGTTGTTTAACTAAAAAAGTTTTCGCGTTGCTGATAGATTGGCAGTAGCGTTACTGGGGACGTGGATCGGCCACGGTCGTCCTCCCCGGATGTACTTGCCACATCCTCGGGACTGCTAAACGTTGGCTTGGAGGCCATTGCATTTTCTATAGGAAACAAATGGTAATTATTGTTATTTTATTTTTTTATTTTTTTATTTGTTAATATTAGTTGCAAACACACAATAAATAAAAATACATTCTTCAACTCAATTACGAATAACGAATGGCATACAGGTTATTTTTTTGAATAGATGAAATTTTTTTGCATGCAGGATTAGGACGAAATTCTGAATACAAAATACGAAATATAATATACTTAAAAACAATATAATGAAAGACAAAATCCTTAAAACCGTAAATTAAGAACAAAATTATAATCATGAAATTTAATAATTTTCATATTGTATGATTTTTAATTTTTAATTAATTGGTATTTTCGCTTTTGATAATTATCTAAATTTAACAATAGTTTTTTTTTTATATTTTCGATGTCGTTCATTTCAGTATTTTGTCCCAAGCCCGCACACAAACATACATATTATACTCACACACACGAACATAGCAAAAAAACTGTACCAACCTTCAAGAATAACATCTAATAAAACACATCCGCTAAAAATGCATGATCGGCGATCTACTGGGGCTTGGTCTGGCTAGGATTTCCTAAATTAAGATCAAACACAGGCAAAAACAAAAAAACATCAACACATTGAAACATTAAAAAAATCATAATGATAAATGTTAAAAATTAATATTATTAAGAAGAAAAAAACTTTAAAATGAACAAACAATAAACACATAACGAATAGAATGTAAAGTATGAATGAAAGTAATGATGTATGAAAGTCGTGAAGGTGAGATGATTTGTTTCTAAAGGTCGTCTAGAATGTTAACAATAACACAGAGATTAGAACTTTAAGAACATCTAGCAATTCGCAAAAGAAACAGCTTTGCACTATCAAAAACAAGAACACAGCACTACGAATGCTTACCGGCCACAATCTTGCTCATCTGCATCACTTGCTGGGCAAGAATTTGGTTAAGCTGTAGCAGGTGTTCGCGTTGCTTCTTGTCCGCACTAATCTGGCTAGGTGGCTGAGCGGGGTCGTCCTGTGTGGTGATTTAAAAATGTTATAGCTATGTAATTCATGTTTTCTTTAGTGAAGCCTTACGTGCGATGAGTTCATTGGAGTTTCGGACAGCATTCTCTTGATTGACTCCACTTTCTCTTGGCGTCGCTTTTTCTCTTCGGGCGACAACTCTGGAGGCTGATAAAGGAACACACAAAAACATAAGCATACAATCCAATTGCTTTGATTATAATTTAATATTACCTGTTCTGGAATGTACCGCTCCGGGATGAGTATTTTACTGGGTGCCGCAAAGAGTTTGTCAATGGAGTTCTCTGATATTTTCTCACGTTGACCCAAAGCTGATCGAACGACGTCCGGTGCATTGATACGTGGTCGCAATGCCACTTCCATGTCGAGATCATCGCGTGCTCGCCAGTTCGTATTCTGTAAAAAATGAAGAAGAGAATTTATCAGTTCATGACCACGCACTCAGTCTGCATTTCTGCTCTGCAAAACCCTTACGTTTTTGTTCATATCATTCTCGGACTGAATGCTTTGAATCATCTTTGCATTAATCGTATTCGGAGCGGTGTAGTGTCGTCGCTTCTCACGCGGAATAGCACGCCGTTGTTTGTTTACGGCAGCAGGTGGAGCCTTTTCGTTGTTCTCCTCCGAAGTGTTGCCCGACATCTCTATGATGATCTGGCGAGCGGCCTCGCTCTGGAACACAGGACTTAAGTCACCGATCGTTTTTGTGAGCGACTGTATGGACTCGGTCTTGTGGCGCATGCCATGATTTAAGTTGCCATTTGTCGATCCTATGCTGGTGTCCATGTAGTTAATAAACGGGTTGTTGGACTTTTCTGTGTGATGCACTGGGTAGGCGACAGGGTCGTTAGTCGAGGAGCCGTACAGCTGCGGCTGCTGCTGCTGATGCCGGTTGGTTCGTTGTTGGGCCATCGTGCTCGAGTGAGCAGTCATCTCATTGTAGTAATCAGTATATTTGACCGGAATAGATGGACTCGACGAGTATGAATTGGATAGGATACTAGACCCGGTTGTGTGTGGCTCTGACATTTTTCGATCGAGTGGCATGTGTTGTCTGTACACCTCATGAGTTTCGATATAGGTCCTCGGCAGTGACTTGGACCGGTTGTAGTCATCGTTTGCATGTATTTCCTCTTCTTGCACATGGTCCATATTCTGGGTAGAGTTCATTGTGCTCGAGCTGCGCTCGCGATGACGTCTTTCTGATTCTCGCTTAACAATGCGCACTGTTTTGATTTCTTGTTTCTCTTGATTGGTGAGATTAGCTAAAAAAAAATTTATATAATAATATAATGACATATTTTATAAACTTTGCTAAAAGTATTACCAAAACCAGAACTCTCTAGTAAATCGTCACTGTCCAGGCCACTAGACTCGATTCCATCGGACTCATGATGATGTCGATGGCTGTTGCTGCTGCTGATTAGTTTGTTACTCACGTAATCGCCAATTTTGCTGGACGACGAACAGTTCAGTATGCTGACGCTAGAATTTGCCGATCCGGTGTCAATGTACAATGGTGTCGTTGAGTTCAGGCTCATCGATTGCGACAAACTAATGTTATCCATAGATGTGGACAGCATTCCGTGATCGGTGCTATTCAATGAGTCCAGATCCGTTTCAGCCCAGCTTGTGTTTGGTAAACGTTTGTTGTTTTTGGCTTGAGCAGCTGCCACTGCGGCAGCTGTTGCTGCAGCAGCAGCGTCTTTGGGCTTGATCTGTTGGTACAGGGAGTTCGAGTTGTCCGTCAATTGTCGCACCGCTTGGCTGAGCTCCTGACGTTGCCGTTGCATATCACCAACCAGTTGCTGGACTCGTCGCAGTTCTGATAAAATTTTAATGCATATTTATGTATCAGTGGTGAGCATTTTTTACGGTAGGATGATTGTAAATAGAAGATATATAGATAGACCGTAAGGAAATGTTAAAATAATTGCCAATAAAATCCAAAGATTTAATTTAATTTATAAATTACTCAACAAATGTGAAGGTATATCAGAAATAAGTTGTATCAGTGAAATGATCCAATGCAGATTTATAAATACCATATCGTAATATAAATCGACAATGCCTACCTGATTCTAAGACTGCAGTGGCTCCTCCAGCATAGGGAATGCTGTCCGGTGCGCCCTGCTGACTGCCTAGTGCACTCTGTGAGCCCCTCGATCCGCGCGACGCTTGCAATTTTTGACGCAAAACTAATAGCTCTTGTTCTAGCTGGGAGTTACCAGCCACGGTCTGCTCTAGTTTCTAATAATAACAATAATTACACAAAAATTAGAATACGAAAAAAAGAAAAATTTAATCTGGCAGAATTATTAAGCGCAAATATGATTGAGATGATTTGTTTTTGATTACCAGTTTTTGCTGTTGTTGTTGTGATAAGTGTGAATGAGATGAGCATGACAAATTGCTAGTGCAAGCGGGGGCAAAGACAAAAAACAAACCAACGCATACTAGGCACCTTAACTACCTTTGAATTTTCCGCTAGCAACTGGTGCACACGTGACAGTTCACGCTCCAAGGTGTGCTGCTGCTTTCGTGCAGCCTCCAGGGCAGGCGGTGGTCCACGGCCATCGTGCAGGCGTTTGCGAAGTCCGCTGAGCGCTCGCTCTAGATCCTCTTTGTCACGTTGTAGACTCTGCAGGGTGCCGGACTCTTCTTGTAGCAATTGATCCAGCTGGTAGAGTTGCTGTACCTTTGTCTGGATAGAAAATGATAAATACTATAGAATACTGCTGTGTTTGGCATTGGAAAGGGTTTATTTTGAAAAATGACTATACCTGTAGTTCACTATGATTTGGACTCTGTCGGTCCCAGTGCTTGCGTTCATCTTGTAGTAAACGTCGCTCCTGCACACGCTTATTGAACTCGAGCCTGTCAAGGGCAACTGTTTGCGCAGGTGGTATTTGCCGAATGTTTTGCTCGGAACCATTCTGGTACAGCGAACCTAGTTTCACCATGTTGTCCACCAGATTCACGAGTGGCTTGCTCTTTTCGTACTGTTTCTCTAAATTGATCAGGTGCTGTTTGAGACTGTTCAATCGGGCGATATTTTCGGCCCTGGTTTTTTCGTCACACACGCGAATTCGATTCTAAAATAAAAACGAGCAAAGAATTTGTTAAGAAGCTGGTAAAGTAGGAGATAGTAAGGATATTAGTTTGCTCTTAGATTATCAGTATGATAAGCAATTAAAGATAATTTTGATTTATCAAACTATTGATTAAAAATATTTGCAGATGTCGAGAAAATGTAATGCAGCATTAGATGACAAGATAAATTCAACAAAAGCATTTTGCAAGTTCAGCTTACTTTTTGAATTTGCAAAAACATGGATCTTATATAAAGCCAACATGAAACCCAATCCCAAAAAACAGAAGCCACCGCCACCTCGAAAAAAAAAATTACGCCCACAAATAGGGACAAAATGCCCACGCGCAGTAGTAATAGAAATCGTCCTTAACCTGTACTTCATGTATGTCAGTGCAGCATTGCTCAATAGAACGTGCTGTAGCGCTGTTCTGACGTCGAAGCTGGATGAGCAACAGGACCAGTTCCTCGTGGGTTCGACTCAAGAGATCGCCGGCAGACATGTCCAAGTTCTAGAGATACGTGTATAAAATGTTTTGTGTGGTGAAAAGAAAACAAAAAAATATTGAAAATAATATGGGAATAAATGGTTAAAACACGATATTTAGACTTGTTTAAAAAACTCCTACATGAGTAACTAACCAAAAACGACACGGCGCAAATATTGGTTTGGTTGTCAAGTAAGAGATTTTTCACAAGTTCAAAATGTATGCCTCTCCGAAAAATATGTGTATATTTATGGGTGTTTGTGTGTGCTGTGTGATAGTAAATAATGAGGAATATCTTTTTTGTATAGAGGGTTTGTGAAAAACACACACTCACACACACATATTTGAATACCACCCACTTGACCAATGCTTCCGGTGATCTTGATAAGAATGATGTTATGTCTACAAATGATTTCACTTACCCGAATGGCAGTCACGTTCTCGCGCTCTCTCTCGATCTGATCAAGTTCACGCATGCTTCCGTTTTTCGACATGGACATCGTCTGGTGAACCGATGACATCGGATCGTAACGATCCGTGTGCTGATAGTAGATATCTCGGTGGTGATTGTCGTCAGCATTTATAAAGTTGTCCAAGTACATTTGATTGATATTTGAGTGAAGTTGATTGTTATTAATGATGTGGTCAGTCGATGGTGCCGGTTCTGGTGGTTGGGATGTGTGTAGGAAGTTCCGTACATTGTGAACGGATATAGATGCTAGAAATTCGATTGAAAGATTGGTTTAGTTTAGTCTTGTTTTTTGAAAGGAGTGAGATACATTCAGGCACACACGCATATACACGCAAAATCTTCTCTAATATAGTAGCATAAATATGGACACTGTATAAACATTATTAAGTTTTTGAAGCAACCGAAGACGATCTTATATCACAAAAAAAGATTTAAAATAAAATATTGAATAAAGAGGTGTGTGTGTTTTTGTGTGTTTGTGTTCATAAACAGAAAAAAATAGATTTAAAACCGAAAAAACCGGAACCAACATATATGTATTTGAATAAATGTACAACAGACAAAAACAGTCATACGCTAAATTTATATAAATATTATAAATAAAATCCAGGACGAAACATTAGAAAGAGGAAACCCATTCACAAAATATATATTTAAAAAAAACAAATCCTCTTGCCAACACCTCGTCCGGGAAGGGAGTAAAACAAAAGCCTTACCATATTTTCTTTAAAAATAAAAATGTTTGTGTTCTTGTGGTGGTGGTAGTGGTGGTTTGGTTGTGTATAGATGGACGAGTATGTGTGTTGTGTGTTCGTGAGTTTTTACACAATGTGATATGATTTCGAGCTGTGAGTGCGACCCAAAGTATAACCACCCGTTGTGCTACCCAACGTTTCGACGACGTCCGCATTGAGCCCCTTACCCTCCAGCAATGGTGCACCCAAACCGACCCTTGCACCGACGCCGCCACTTACAACACTTTTCATAAGGCCACTCGACATCGAGTCCCACTGGCGTATCGTTTCTCGATTGATTTCAATTGACTTTCTGCTCTTTGGCACATTGTCTTCGCGAAGACGTTCGTATACTCCAGCTGTTTCTTCATTCTTCAGAAGCTGTACGTAAACGTCGTTTTCGCTGCTAATGTTCAGCATCTTAGGAGCCTGTGGCAGGGGTTCACTGTTTCTGGGCGGTTTTCTTGACATCGCATGCATTATCTTAACATTCTCATACTCATCCGGACGACTAATTGTATGAGCTGCCGTCGCTGCTGCCAAAGAAGTTGTGGGACTACTCGTGTCCAGCCTATCTAGCGCATCCAATGACTTTGCATGACGATGTGACACCCTTCTTAACCGTTCTCTCCAGATAGCATCTTCTTCCCACAGCAGATCACCAGCCGACTCTGTGTTCGACTCACTCAATCGACTGCAACGACTCGATCGTCCTGACGAATACACCGAAGCGGTTTGGCTTACGTTCGGACTGTTTGTGGTATTATTCATCTGCTTTGGCGCTGGTTCCATGGAACGACTGCTAATCTTAGGTGGTAGCATGCATTCGCGACGACCGTATAATTTATTTCCAGCATAGCCACTGCTTAGTTCCTTACAGACATTCTTCTCCATTTTAATTTCAGTTTCGCACAAATTCTTACTGTCATATAAACGATCTTTCACGGCCACAGACGAGAGCATCTCTACCGAACGATGGGAATCGTTTGAAGCACGTCGCTCGTTTATTGGATTTTGAATCTGGGCAATTCCAGCCGTTCTCTTGAGACCAATGTCTTCACGTAGATTGTTTAGCTTTGAAGCTGTGTCACTAGATCCCATCTGCTGATGTAGCTGTTGAGCGGACGCAGATGGTGAATTATTTTTAGAGATCAACTCTGCATAATAGTACGGTACGGACTGGTCAGATATGTTGCTGTTGTTTCTACTGTGCAACGGTGGCGGAAGCTGGGATGAAAAATCAAATGCCGTGCATACGCTTTGTTGGTCAGACGAAAGTGTGGTACTTAGTCCGTCTAGACTGTAGGTTGCACGCATCATTAGGTCCTCCGAAGCACACTGGGCATCGTGAATTGAGAGATTCTTAACTTTCAGTGGAGATAGACTAGCTAGAGCTGAAGCTGCTAGTGGCACAGGCGGTAATGGCTTGTTTATATCTCTTTTGTCTTCCAGTGAATCATAGTACGTTCCATTTGTATTCGAAATGGCACTGTCTGGACGTGGAACTGACGTTGAATTGACCAGTTCGCCAAGATGGAATTTATTCTCGATATCTGTGGATTTATTGTCGCTCATATTTGAACCCACGAAACTAATGTTTCCATAACAATTCGCATCGTTCTCATTGCAAAACACCTCGGGAGGTTTTATAAACGGAATGTCCGTTAGTTTGGTGTCATTCATCCACGAGGATTCTGCATTCTGGTACAAGTACAGCTCACTTGATTCGAGTTTATTCAGGTACACGTCTAGATCATCATTCGAGATCTTCTCGTCGAATTTCTCACCCATCGACTCAATCTCACTGAACGAGTCCTCGGACAGCGGTCTTCGTTTCATAAGCCGTTCACTATCCGAATCTTGATGGGAGTTATTGCGCAGCTCGATTGAGTCTGTCTCACTATCGTTAGGTGTGCTCTGGTACTTGTTCGGTGATGACGTAGCACCTGCATTTATTGGAAACATGGAACTGCTGAACGACGGAGATTGCATCTTGACTTTATTGTACAGATCGTAGTCTGACGAAGCAATGGAACTGTTATCGGTGTTGTAGCAACTAAAGCTTGACTCAGATAGGCGTTTATTGGACGTTGTTGTCTGACGATACGGACTCAAGAATCCGTAATCAGATTTCGCTTGATCCATCACCGGTTTATTGTTTTTGTTCTTCAAAAAGTGATCTGGCAAACTGAGTCGGCTTGTTTTGAGATTGTCCTTTTTGATAGAGTTCAACGAGGAACTGCTTGAGTGAATCTTGGGAATTTGATCAAACGATAGATTCATAACACCCTTTTCGATGCGTCGCTTGACCGTATCATAGTTCTCGGACGAGAATATCTCTTCGGTGTGTAGATCGTCCAGTGGTGGTGGAGACGAGGGAATCGGTGGCGGTGATACAATCTCACTGTCAGAACTGTCTGGACACTCGACCAGCGGTGTGCTGGCACCGAGATAATACGATGCCGGTCGAAATGTGTCCGACAAACTGAACCTAGATCGTGATCTCAGACCTAGAGCTTCTACGTCTTTTGTGGACTCATCATCAGCGTCCGAACTGTCACTGTTCACAATAATATTCTGCGAGAGTTTCAGAATGTCTGGTAGATTGTTCGTTTTCTTTGGCTTTTTCTTAATTTCCGAGCACTTTTTCATGGTACTCTTTTTAATGGTAGACTTGCCGTTTGTTATTATTTTCTCAATGGACTGTTTGCTAGCCGGTTGCGGTACAGTGTTTGTCAATTGCGACAGTTCCATGTAAACTGGTTCCGGTTCAGTGCGCTTGGCGTTCGCTTTGATGCTGACAAACTCATAGGTTGACTTATTGTCAGCGGCTAGCACGGATTTCGTCAGACCCACAACGGTCATTTCGACGTATGGATTCTCGTAGATGTCATCCGATTGGGCAGACTCGAATATGTTTCCTTCGGACATACTTAGAATGGATCTGCGCGGTGTCATCGGCATATAGTGTCCTTCAGACTCTTCGTTGTACTCGGACGCAGACTCAATGACACTGGTTATGTCTGCACTTTGTTTAGATGCTGTTGTTTCTTGTGTCTCAGCGGATTCTTCAGCATCGGAGAGATCTGGTTCGGACTGGAGTGCTTCGTTTAAGTCATCGTCGGTGTACTCAAATGTTTTGTCATCATCACTGCTGAGGTTTTCGTTAAAATCATCCTCTTTAACTAATTCATCTGTTGGTATCTCGTTAATGGACGAATTATTGTCATCAGCACATTTTAATATCTCCGAACTATTATGCTTATCAGCGTCACTGCCACCGCCACCTGTGGACTTGTTCAGCGTGGACGTGGATGAACTACTACTGGAAAGACTATCACTAATTGTACGCGGAATTTTTGCGATGGCATTACTCGTCTGCAGAGAGGACGATTCGGTAGCAGCAATGAAATTCTTGTGGGCATACACCGGCACATATGTGTCCGTGTCTAGCAGTGAGGTGGTGCAAAGGGGTTTTGGGTGATTTGTGATGGTGGTGGTTGTGGTTTTATGGGGCTCAACAGTAGTGGTAATAGTAGTAGTGGTTTGGTTAGGAACCTGTTCCTCTAGAGAGGGAAATGTAGGGAGTGTAGGGCTTGACGGAGACGACCTTCCTGCCGGCGGTTTCTGAGGCACATCTGACGATATATAATATACAATTTGTTGGTTTTAGAATATATAATTGATTTTTGTTTTTGTTTGTATCTTATCGCCTATACCATGAAATCCCATTTAATAATTAACCCAAGATATTAGACAAAGTGCTTAGCTTAGAAAGAGTTATTTGATTTTCGAGAGCATGCAAATCATTATTGAACATTAAAGTTTGGTTTACAATTATTTTACATATAAAAAATTGACATTTATGGTAAAACTATCTTCTATACGATTGTTAGTTATGATAAAACCATTAAATTAACCCAGAATTCATCTTCACCAAGTTAGTTCAAATAATAATGTTAGTCTATTTAAAAATGTTTACGATGGTTGGTAGTGTGGTCGCGCTCGGCAGGAAGGTTGATTACTTGTTTACGAATACATTTTTTATACGATGTGGAGAAGGTGTGATTTACTTCGATGGCATTTATTTGGAAGTCTTAAATTCTATATTGTAAGAAGAGGATCGCAGAGAAATCTAGGATAACGTTTGGAGAGCGGGTGGAAGCAGAAAAACCAGAACCAAAATACGAAAAAGAGAGAAAGAGACATATCTTTGACAAAATATTTATCTATTTAGCTACTATATAAAGAGGATACACAAAATCATTACATATTAACTACAAGATTAAACGATTCTCCAGACACCATTGAGGCCATGCATTACATAAATTCAATGGATACCCAAAATGGATACAAAATAAAGAAAACAAATTGTTACACGCTACACAACTGGGAAGTTAGAGATAGAGAGATAAAGAGAGAGAAAAAGCGGGACATACCTTCATCATCCGACGAATAACTTGTGTACTCTGCGTTCGTATAGCTTTGGGAGCGGCTCCGTTGAATGCCACCGAGCAGCTGAGACTGTTGCTGCTGTGCTTGTTTGTTCTGTGCCAACTTTGATTCGAGAGCCAGGCTAATCGGAATGCCTTTTCGTGTCAGCGGGGACTGCAGCATGCGCTGCTTCCATTCGAGCAGTCGCTTCATGGACTCTTCACGTTTTCGTTCGCCATCCCTTGGCACACCACCATTTCCAGCGTTCTCATTGTCGTCCTTGCTTCGAGACAACCGGGCACTTGCCGATCTGAGAAAGTTATCTTGTTGCTGGAAAGCGGCACTTTTGGATGTATGGCTTTTGTGCATTCGTGGCACACTCGCGGACGCTGTGGCTGCCATACGCGTGATTGATTCCATTGCATCGGGTCGATGGTCAACGGAACGCTCGTATTCAGATTCACGCGGCACTGTGTTCGAGCCACCAGAGTAAATGGATCCGTGGCTGTCGACTTTAAGAAAATAATACATATATGTTACCCAGAGTGTGAGTGGCTCACGATTTTTTTTTTGTTTAGCGACAATTAGAGAAAGAGAGAGACATATAATATCTTGTTTTATATATAGTACAATATATACAATACAAATAATTTGGAAGTATATAGAGAAGTAATTTTGTACACACCTCATTATCAATACACAAACACGCATGCATGAGACTATATGATAATTATCCTATAAATGAAATAATTCAGTACTCACCATTATAGGAGGACGGCAGCGAACGGTTAGCCGACAGATCCGGCTTTATTCTACCCGTAGCTGATGCTGCTGCACTACTACTGCTTGTCGGCTTCTGTAGGTACATTGCACTCTGCCGCATCTTCTCGGCGTAGCTCGCTTCGGAATAGTAAAAATTGTCGGGTGTTCGATTGATGTCCAAACTCGACTTAGGACGTGGCGCTCGAACTGTGTCCGGTGCTGTAATTCTGGACGTATCCATGTGGCGGGCTTCGTACTCAAGGAAATCAGCAGAGTGTGGACGTGGCACAGATTGTATGGAACGTGAACTGCGCATGTGAATCTGTTGTGGCTGGTGATGGGATGCATCCAGGTGATTCGGAGTGTACCGCTCGGGCATGTTTGGCAGGTGCTTATCGTTGTTGTATCCCGGTGGACTCATCGGTCTCCGGTACACACTGTTCTCGGGCGGTTGTCCCATTTGAATGCCAAGATTGTAGATATCTTCGTAGTCCGAGAAATGTCGTGCAGGTTGATCAGGTCTTGAACGGCCATACGTATCGGGTGTTCGACGCTCAGCGGCACTCGTGAATTGATGTGACGATTGCGTAAACTTCTGCGGATAGGCCAGACGCTGGGCATAGATTTCTCGATCGAGCTGCTGTTGTTGATGCAGTTGTTGTTGCTCGGCCGTGTACATTTTATTCGAGTAGTCGTCAAAGCGTTGAGGAGCCCGAATGATATTCTCGCGTGTGGTGGCCTCAGCAACACCACTGCCGCCGTATATATTGCTGTTGCTTAACATCTGGGATTGTGATGATCGCAGGTGTTGAGATTCGGAACTACTGAATGCGTCGGTGGGGTAAGGTGACTTAGACTGATTGCGATTGGGATTCGGTGTTATACTGTTGTCCATACGAATCTGGTGCATGTGTGCCGCGCTCAGTGGTTCCGGTGTTTTGGTGTTCTGTCGCATGGAATGCATGTTCGAGTGTCGGGAATCATAGATGGATTCTGGTGGTATGATATTCGATTTATGGTCATGACGCCGCTCGTGTTGGTGTGTTGGTCTGTCCATGTGATAGTTGATGTCATTTCTGGTAAAATTAAAAATGTATTATAAAAACGGAAATCATATAACCTCTAACAAATCAATAAATTAAGAATTTCTTGAAATTTGCCTTACCTTTCTATGGAATTCTCAGGACTCGGCGAAGAGTATCCACCATCGTTGGCTCGTCGTGGTTTTGGTGGAGCATTTGCGTACAAAGGTTGAGGACCACCGTTACCACCACCATTACCACCGCTACCAACAGCTCCATCCGAACCAGGTGTAACCGTACCGTGCGTTGGCGGAGCACTCAGCTTACTCTGCTGCGATTGGAATGTATGTATACCCGAGTCACTATTTTCTCCGCTCGGATTCAGCGACGAAACACTTGGCTGCGAAGCATGATCTGATGACTCAGCACTGCCCTGCATCGTGGTGGCCGCAGTGAGTGCTCGCACCCATTGACCCATCGACTCAGCTGTCTCTGCTGCCAGCCAGTACGTTCGCATATTTTGATGTTCACACTTGAACGCATACTTGCGATAGATTTTATCCTCAGGCAAACAAGCACCCACGTAATAGGATGGCAACAGAATAGAGCCAAGCAGTTTCTCTTCCTCGGGTCCTTTGTAGTAGAATAGACAGTATTCGGCGAGGACAAACCAACGTTTACGCCACACCTTCAGCCCTTCGGAGCCTTGTTTGTACAGCCACCCTGACAAGGTAACCGCAGCGGTGGACGGTCGTTTCGTAACTGGTGATTTGAGACTATGAATTGTGCCAATGCTCTTTTTGCGATCCAGTGGTGCGTGCGCTGGACTCTCATTTGGTGTCTTTACTGTAGTCTTAAGCACGGTGCCTGAGAGTTGCGTTTGACATGCCTGATTAACCACCAATCCGGGATGATTTTGCTGTATGATCGGTGTTTGTTCGCTGGGACTTTTCATTTGCAATTTACTCTGAATGATTTGCTGCTGGATCTGCTGGTTCTGTTGATATAGGCTTTTGTTTTGAACCTTTTGTACATGATTTTGATTGACACCATATATACTATGCACTTCGTTGTTGTTCACCAACTTCATGGGTCCGGTTGCAGGCTGAAATTGATTGGTAAGATTCAGCGTGGATGGAGGGACATTGCGCAGATGTTGTTGTTGTTGTTGTTGAGTGTTGTGCTGAAATTGCTGCTGTTGAACAGGTATTTGAAGCTGGCTGGAAATTTGAGATTGACTCTGTAGATGATAGTGGGACTGTGGATTTGGTGGATTCAATTGTTGGCGTAACGCAAACGTACGCTGCTGCTGGAGCATTGTATCGTTTTGAACCTGAATCTGCTGTTGCAGCTTGGCCTGCTGCAACTGTTGGTACTGTTGCTGCAGGGCACTGATCGGATGGTTATGATCGTGCTGAGCCGTCGACGGCATCATGGTACGCTGCTGCGATGGTGGTGCTTGCTGATAGATACGCTCACGGTTATTGTTGTTGTTTTGGTACACTTGTTCCGATGGATAGAATGGTTGCGTTTGTTGGGCTGCCGGCTGCGGGTAACCAATGATAACACCTTGGGCATTCTGCAGAGGTTTCACGTGCAAATGATTACCAGGTGAGTGTGCTAAATTATGCAGTGGCGGCTGTGACGGAGCCTGAATCTGAAGGCGCTGCTGGGCCGCGGTGGCGGCGGCGGGTGGTTGTTGTTGGCCGGTCAGGTTGATTTGAGCAAAATTGGACGTAAGACTATGGTACTGTGGATGATTTTGGAAGACTGGCGAGTGTGTTGCTCGGTAATCACCGGTGGTCGGATGATATGATGGCGCCTTCGACTGTGGCATGGGCTGCGGAGCAAGATGCATATTTGCCTGTTGCATTTGCTGCAGTTTTTTGCTCTCCATGGTTGCGGATGTGAAGAGTGGTGGAGGATCCAACCTAAATAGATAAAAAAAACTTGTATTAGTATAAATATTCAGAACTACGTAAATATAAAATTGTGGTCATGCCAGGATAATAAAAAAAATACAATAAATTGTGTACATTGGTGTAATATACACAATAGTGCATTAGTCATAATAATAGAATAACACACGAGCGTATATAAACACACAAACGGTTTTTGTTCCTCATTCACATGAGCTTGCGCAATTCGTGGCTTTATATTTCTTCGCGACATTAAAAGCGTGTTTGTGTGAGTATAATATAATATGAATACAGCGCATGCTCAAACCACGTATCGTGTGTAAGTATAAGAGTGTATATGTTTCATATGCGTGTTTATGTTTTTCAAATAAACACCTTAACGGATATTTACGTCTTGTAGCGTGCACAAAATAATAGAAAATAAACAATGCAAAATGGTTCTTTTTTTCGATGTTCCCAAGAAATTGTATGCGTGTATTCTTGTATAGGCTAATCTACACAGCTGTTTTATGATTATATATTTAATGTCAATTTGGTCAAGGGTATATACTTGCAAAACATATATAAAAACATAAAAAAACAAATCATAAAAGCGAAATCACTTTATATAGCACACACACACATACAAACATCTAGAAACTCACCAGTCCCACAGTTGCCAAAGACACGTAAACATGATGGCCAACAATTTTAAGGATCCAGTGCCAAGTAACCCAATTCCGAAACAGCTTACTAAAGCCTTGTTTTATGACACTATTTTTTTATATATTTATATATATATATATATATTATATGTTATACTCTGCTGCATTTTCAATTCGGTTGTTTTTGTTGATATATTATTTAGGCGCCGCTTAGAATGCACTGCTCCCGCTTCGATGCACTGTCCATTTGGTGTGCATTATGCATTTCTGATGATGATGAGCACTACGTCTTCGTCGATGTGCACTGCTCCCGGACGCAGCGGCCAGTGCGTCGTGATACGTATCATTCGTTGTACAAGTAGTACATGGATTGTGGCATACCGTACGCACACACATTATGCACTACGTGTTACTCAGGCATACACACACATAATATATGCAGTGTGCACTTTGGCTGCGCTCCAATTTAAGCAGTACAGCAAATCTATTTGATTTTAATTCGGATTTATGATTAGAGTGCGTGAATATAAGTTTAACTGCTTATTTAGTGTATTATATACACATTGCCACGTAGTTATAAGTGTAAGCGGTATAAACAAGTACGGTGCAAATTTAGGAAAAACTATATATATATATACATCTAAATGTAGTAACTTTATGATTTCAGACGAAACTTACACGATATTTTAATATTGGTAAACATCGACTGAGCTCAATTGCTGAATTTATATATTTATTTCTCACCACGTGAAAAAAGTACTATCTTAACCAAAATTAAGTAATGCAGTAACAAGAATCATTGAATTCTTTTTGATCTAAGCCTAACATTATGGGTATAGTCTGGAATCATAGTAATTCATCGTGATTCATTGTGATTCACACTTATTTATGAAATAGTTTAAATTTTGAAATCAATATGAATCAAGATATAAGGGAGGTTTCATGATTCGGTTGGATGTCATAAGGCCCACAGACATGGTTGAATTGGACAAAAAGCCCATAAGCCTTAGGTTCGAAATAAAACGGACATAAAGTCCATAGGTCTTATGTCCGTTTTGATCTGGACTTTGTTTCAACCAGACAAAAGGCACATGGGCTTTATGTCTGTTTTAAAAATACATAATGCAGAATCCTTCAGAAACAGTATTTAGATTAGGGCGTTGCCATAAAATACAGCAAAATAATATAAAATCACAATATCAGGCAATATGGCTCAAAAAGTGGGATCTTGCCCATGGGTTTTATGTCCATTTCAAAAATACATTAGGTCCATGGGCCTTATGTCTGTTTTTTGGGCTTTATGTCCATTTTGTTTCAGAAATACTGGCTTAATGTCCGTTTCAACAAGACTTAAAGCCCATTACCTTATGTCATCCCATCTCATGATTCATTGTGATAAATACTGAATCATAAAATATAAAATACGATTTTATAATTCATGACATTATTTGGCGCTGTGCATTATTCTCACTGGCTTGTGACATATTATCAATTGAATTAACATCAGGAAAAATCCTGAGAATAAGTGTTTTGTTGAGTGTGACTTATTGCCAGAATTTTCCTGACATTAGGTCTCTTGTCCATTTGTGACTTATTCTCACGATTTTCCTGACGTTATTACACTTGAGAATAAGTGACAGATTGACAGTGACTTATTCTCAAGAGAAAATCCTGACAATAAGTAACAGACCGGTAATTCAATTGAGAATAAGTCAAAGTCGGCCTGTGCATTATCGTCACATTTTTTTGCGGAAATAACTAATTGGAGAATAGAAATTGCAGCAATCCAATCCTTTATAAATACAATTCAGAACAAAAAACAAGTTTTTTTATTTCTACACCGTCATCCTTATAAGCGAATGTTTTTAGCAAGTTAATTCTGCATTCGCTGTTTTCCAGTAAGGTAATTCCGCAAAAAATCCTGACAATAATGCACAGGCAGAAATGATATATTGTCAGGATTTTTCCTGACGTTAAGTCTCTCAGGTGGACTGTGGCTTATTCTCAGGACGTTTTTTGACGTAAATACACTTGAAAATAATTACCTTCCCCTAGTGCAATATTTTCAGGATTATTTCTGAGAATAAGTCACATTTTCCTGACGGCAAGTCTCATTTTTGAAAAACAAACCAAAAACAACTAAATACTTGGTGACGATAATGCACAATCGCCCTTAGATTAGGACCGATTTATATTTTTCAATAGTCATAAGCTGAGAACTATTAAAGTGGATAAGCTATGTATTAGGCGCCGAATTCCATAACATCATATTCATCAAAAATAATTAAATTAAAAAAATTGTCTATACGAATATCTTTACAAACCATTACCAAATCCTCCAATTACAATTGAAAGCAGCTACAGCTAATCTACGAAATTTGTATGGTGAAAGTGAAAAGATCTTTATACCCTTTCGTCTATCTTTGCATATTTAAATTTAATATATTGCTCTATTTATTTACAAATAAAAAAATGATGTGTTCTCATATTTTCTATATTGCAGTTCTACGAAAAAAAACAAAATAATTTTCCGTATATAAATTTATTCCACGACAATACAAAATATGAATTAATTTGCAGGCGGTCGACTTGAATGGCATGCCCACAATGGAACTGAATAACGAAGACTATCAAAAATATATTTTGAGACTCTGCTGTGTAGTGCACACGTCTTTTCTGAACATCAACCCACAAAATCTCTGTATTTATAATTGGTTTTGGGAATTAGTTTTCGTGTTGGCATGCGTTCCTTTATATTTTATATTATATAGTATATATGTATGTCTGCGTATATATTATATTATATAGGACCATACGCACAATGGGGCGCGTGTTTCGATTTAAATATTTACATGTGTGCTGGTGCTATGGTTTCGAAGGTTCATGTTTTTAATCATTCATATTATATATGATTTCCGAGTATAAGAATTTACATTCAATTGAATTGAGGACATGTCTCCAAAAATAATAATAGTCCAACACTAATAAAGTTGGTGGCACGACTCACACAAAAGAAAATGTTTGTTGGTTTTATTACCAACGTATAATTTGTAAAAGAAAAGCAATAAAAAAAACTACTACACGTATAATACGACACAAAAAGATCTTTCATTCAGTTCGTCTGTCGCTTTGACGCTTCTGGCACATCAGAACGGCGAACAGAATATATATGTATCATACATAAACATATATAAATATACGTGCATGAAACACGTGCCCATTACTTATGCATTCAGGGCGCGTGCAGGGTTTTAGCCTTTTAAATAATAAACACGCGTCTGCATTCTATAACATTTCTTCGAGTACACGAGCAAGTTCTCGGGTGTCGCGCACATGCACTAGCACATATACACAATGGTAGAAAAATATATAACTTATTTTTTCAGCCCACTATATACATTTATATATATTTGCATATTAAATACAAATATATATATAAATATATATATATTTATATATATTCATAAT
>JAAAKO020008789.1:0-34868 GCA_010015015.2 Bolitophila cinerea | reverse complement strand
TGATGAATAAGATCGAATTTTGCCAAAAAAAAATGTTTTTCTTAGTTATCCTACGGACTTATTGAGTGATGTGTTATAGAGCCGCAAATCTGCCAAAACGTCATCGAAAATTTCGTAAAAAGAGTAAGGGGCTGCCGCCAAAGCCGCAGGAGCCATATGCAGGATATGCTTTTCCATACTTAATCGGAACATGAATAATTTATAACGCAATAAAAATATCACCACTCGCTCAAAAAAAGATGTGTGTTTTTCTTTAAATTAAATCGGGCACTCTTATTATTATAATTTATAAGGATTAGCTTATATTTTTGTAAAGAATGAGAGATACAGTGATAGTGAGAAAGTGAGAGATTGAATAAAAATAGTTTGGTATCACCTTAACACTGCGTTAGAAGGAGGAACCACATATTTCCCTTTAAATTTTCTTTAAACTTGGTGCATCATGATCACTACTTTAAAAACACTGCTCCAACCACGTTTAAAGGACAAACAAGAATATCAGGCTAAGCGTTGGAGGCCATAAAGTATTCCCCTCCAACAATCGATTAAGTATCGTGATATAATATTTAATAATACATTTTCATTTGTTCAACAAGTATCAGGAACAATCGCCAAGATGAAAAGGACATTTGGAGCCCTCCGAAGTTAGTACCAGCGGATTGAGCATGAATATCAAGCTACAAACAGCTGCTACGGCATATCATCAGCTATGGATTCATCTCATGGTGCCATATCTCGTCATCACAAATGGGAGACTTTGGGACTCCTGAGGGCATACTTAATTACAGCCGACCGCGTAACAGCTATTGGCACATACGTAATAGCATATTGTATAAACGTGCTTCGATGAACAGATTGGATATTCATCTGCTATCGATCGCCCTAAACAGCCTCGAGAAGTGGTCAGATAACGGCACAATGCAGCAATGTATTGTGACCGACGCAGACTATCTCGATGATCAAGAATACCTGCACAAGCCGACATGGTACCTGAAGTACTCACAGGATAAGGACCTGCTGTTTGAGGGAGATGTCCCCAGCTACTACCAACGGAATAACAGGACTTGAACTACAAAGACTAGCACAGTCTACAACACAGGAGTATAAGGTTATCTCCTTAGTTTTTAAGTTTTAGTTTTAGTATTAATTATATAAATCTATCTCGAACCAACTTTGGTCCAAAATAAAAGAATACGGAGTAACAAAAGACTCGCAGTTTCTGACTTTTGTGGATATACTAGTGAAGATTTCTCTAATCATTTTTCGAAACTTCAGTCTAATTCTAGTGGCACACGAACTGATAATGCAATTCCCGAGAGTGAAAATGGCTTCAATTTTATGGAAATAACATCCGATAATATAATCTTCTCTGTAAAGTCAATAAAATCAAATGACATTGGAATCGACGGAGTATATATATATTGTAGTCACCATAGTTCTGCTATTCTTAGGGTATCTGAAGACTTATTAAATAGTCTGATAGAGAATCGCCTATATCAGTCCTGATTTTATTGGATTTTAGTAAAGCATTTGATTCCATATGCCACTTCACACTATGTTCTAAGTTAAAAGCACAGTTCAATTTCTATAACTCTGCTTGTGATTTTATATTCTTTTATTTGAGTGGCCGACGACAGTGTGTTAGAGTAAATCGTATTTTTCCCGAGATGCGTACACAAATACTACTGAAGTCCCACAAGGCTCAGTACTTGTGCCTTTACTGTTCACACTATATATTAATGATAATAACTTCACTAGTGAAATATACTAATATGCATCTATATACTGACGATGCTCAATTATACACAAGCTGCATTGCATCAGAGTTAAACAAGTGCACTGAAAACATAAATAGTGACTTGTGCGCAATATCATCCTGGTCTTTATTAAACTTTCTGAAGATCAATCTAGAAAAATCTCAAGCTCAATAGACACCTTTTAAGAATCTCAATGGAACTCTAATCCCCTTTTCCAACAACATAAAAATGACCATTAAACTTCTTTGTTATTTACATAATGTTCTATGTTTTACTTTTGAATACAGCTGCAGACTCACTGCTATCTAATTTTAATAAACATTATACCATAAAATTGCTGGTATTTTTTGAGCAAAGTCCACTACTCATAGTCTGACAAAGGAATAAATGGGTTGTATAAATGTCTTATTATAAGTTTGAGGACCTCTAGTTTTAGTTGTTGTATTAACAAAATGTAAAATCCTTTATCATTTGTATAGGACTAACGTCCTTTTGATAATTAATAAATGAATTAATAATAATAATAATATATGGTATGAATGATGTGTGTATGTTGTATGAATTTTGTATGTTAGTTAAAGCAATGTCTAGAGGTTTTTGCCCTTTTGCTCTACTAATGGATGAATGTTATTTAAATGATAAAATGCCATGTAAATTATGTAGTAATATAAGTCAATGAAATGTATTTTCAAACCGGCTCTAATAGAGCCGTGAAATGAACTAAACTTTGTCAGATAATAAGAATAATTTTGTAATCTTTTCTGCAATAAATTAAATAATTTGATGATTTTGTTTTTATTTTATTTAATAATGATAGTAACTTACGTGGTACTTTTTCTACTTTGTATCTGATACTTATATTTGTAACTGATTAGTTACTTGTTGGTAACAATTTAGCGTTTACCGTAAAATTCAATATATCAAAAATGTGCACCTGACAAGAGTGCACTTAAAGAAAATCGGTGCTTACGCAGCGGGCCAGAGTATACTTTCTAGTTGGTCGTTTATATTTTTGGGGCATGTTTTTTTTTCGGTGAGCACTGTTATTTTAAGGTGCACAGTATTTTATTTTAGGAGCACAATAATTTTATTTTAGATGCTTTTTTCTTTAGGAGCACATATTTTTGTTTTTGGAGATCGATTTTTTGTTTTTTTTTGTAACTGGTACGTATATGATATTTTTTTTGTAATTAGTACATTTTTGTATCTGATACATTTTTAAGTCATGTATTATGTTTATATTTTTTAATATATTGATAGTGATGCTGGTGTACCTGTCTTTTCAACTGTCCTGTATTTTTAAACAGCGCCTTTTAAACCAAATACGTGCTTTCAACAAGGATTGTTTTTTTGTGGTTTGTTTTAAATAAATTTTGGTTTCAGTATAATTTTATACTGAACAATTACCTGCAAAAAGATGCTTTAAGAAAAAAGTCAAAAATCTTTAATAATAAATGTTAAAATGACTTGCAAGTTTTAAAATATTTGCAAAAGAGGTAGAGATATTTAGCCAATCACATTCTCTAATGTAAAAGTCTCTCAATAAAAAAAATCACATAGTTTTTTTTTGCATATTTGGCCTTTATGAACAAAGGTACATATATAAACATTGTATATATTCTAAAAATCAGGGAACTATTTATAAACATAAATGTTGTTCTTTTGTCATATTTTGAACCTAGTAAATTACAAGCACGGTGGCCTTAATGATAATGGTCAAAGAGTGGCTTTCGTAATTATACAAAATATATAACATTCACTATTTTAATTCCGAAAAATATATTTTTAGAGATGTATAATTACAGTGACCATGTATTTTACAGGACATGACTGTATTTTAGGACGTTGTACATATTTTTGATTTAAGGTTTTATTTTGCATTTTATATATTTTACTTATAATTTTTATTTGTAATTTTAATTTTACTGTATTTAAGCAAGCCGAACTAAAATTATAACCCTAAGTATGTAACATTATTTGAATTTAATTTTGAAAATATTTCCACTTTGACTAAAACCCCGAAATTATGGGCTCAACTTCGGCGTACAGAGCATTCTGTTTTAAGATATCCTGATCAACGGTGTGTATCATTACTCCAATTTCCAATTCCATTTCAACGATTTCCTCACGAATCTTTGCAATTGCTTTTTTAATGTTTAACAGTGGACCTAAATAAAAACATCAACATTTATATATTTTTTAAATATTAGTATAATGCGAAATTTACTTCCGTCAGACATTGTGTTGCCCCGCTGTTCCATATGAATTTTAACATTCTCAAATTCATTGACAGTTTTAATTAGCTGCTGCTCGATCGAGATCTTTTCAGAACTGCAATCACGTAATAAGGTTTGCACTTGAGCGTATTCCGTCCATACTTTTTTATATTGAGCTATTATCGGAGTGAGTTCTTCGTTGAGATGTTTCTCACGACTTTCAATCTTCTCCATTACAAAGCTTATATCAGTTTGAAGGCGACGCAGCTGGGTGTCCGTTTCATCAGATGCCTATACGTAAAAAATAGTTTATTATTTATTTAATATATAATTAAAATACAAACAGAATTAATGTTGCTACGCAACTGTTTCATTTGCTCCCAGTGAGCACGCCAATCTCGAGGGTCAGATTTTATAACCACTTTCAGCTGAGGAAGAGCCCTCTCAAATTCCAATCTTAAATCGATATAACATTCAGTTAAGATAATAGCCTAATAGCTAAAACAATATAAAACATACCTCCAGTTTTCAGTGTCTGTGAGATTTTGTTCTCCCATATACTGAAGCACATTTCGAGGTTTAATTGCACTTTCCGACCTAAAGTTTAGATTCAATCCAAGCTGTTCGTCATCACTATCTTCGCTAACCATTGCATTTTGCTCTTCTTCGACCTTCTCCAAAATAATTTCGTTTTCGTTGCTCACGAATTCCGCGGGTACATCCTCGTCTGCCTTGATTTCAGGACGCATTAACTGTGTGCTGTTTATTTTAAGAGCTTGTGTGGCTAGCGAATCAAGGACCCAAATACACACAAAACCAGCACCTTGCATTAGTTTGCTCGTTGGAAAATCGGTCGAAATGTCCTATATTATTTAGAAAATATGTAATTATTATTAATACTGTTTGTTAATAAAACCAAAAATGTGTCATACCATGTCCTGAAGAATTTTTAGGATATTTGTAATAGTCGTTGTCGGATCATGGAACTCTTGCGGCTGCTCAAAATCACGACCTGTCTTACGTATCAACCAAGCAGCCAGAGCAGTAAACATGAAAAACTGTTCACCCGGATTGGTCGATCTAGCAAAATAAAACCGACTCAATGCTTTCATTTTCATCTCTTTCAGCAGGTGTTTCTCGTAGTTGAGCAATTTTAGTTTTTCTAAAAGTTCGTCCATTTGGTGGAGCGACACAAACATTAATGCCTGCTGATCGGTCTGCAGAATAGACGCAAACTCAGGTACAACGCGATTCATTATAATGTAGTTATTTGATTATAAACTAAAAGTATTAAACTATAATTAAAATATTAAGAACAGACAAAATATTTATTTTCTATACTTTTGTTTTGAAAACTTTGGTTTGTTGTGTTTTCAGACACTGAACTTTAAAGGTATTTAGGGTTGCGTTCTATATAACATTTTTTCAAATATTGAACGTACCAGAATCTTTTGTTTTATAATAATTTTATTACAATTATATTAATAACAAAACTTATAAAAAACAACTATATTTAATTAAAAAAACGATTTACAAGTGGGCAGATATTTTAACTCAATGTACCATACGTATTTCCATGACGAATTGCAGCGCAGCGTCGCACACAAGGACGATATATACTTACTCCGTGGTCGCACACTACAAAAATTTGTGGTTGTCGGTTGCGTTCTGTAAATTGTTTGACAGCTGAAAAGTTCAGTCGTCGCTTTATAAATAATTTTAAACGTAAATACACAACGGCAACGGTTTAATGTGTTTGTAATATAATATCTAATTACATTTATAAAACAAATAATGAATGCAAATACCACAATCATTCCGGATCCCTTTAGTTTATCAAAAGAGGATCTAATCGAGGAGTACGAGAAACTTTCAGTTAATTATCAGATACTAAAGAAATCCGATGAATCGAGTCTGCAGCAAATTCATGAGATCAAGCGGAGCCTACAAACAGCTTTAAATGCTGAAGCCTTTTTGGCGGCTGAACTGGAGGCTATTAGTTCTGTACATAACGATGAACTTGCCGCTATAGAACAACGTGGTTTGCGTGAGCTGGAGGAAGCCAAGAGTCGCAATGGTTTGCTTCAGGAGTCAATGGCAACTATGGAAATTGATAATGAAACGCTTAAAAGTCAGCTCATCGGCCTTCAAGAACAACTGAACGGACAAACAAACAAAGTTGTGGTCGAGACAGACGGAAAATTAGCCAATGAATATATTGAAAAAATTGCTACGGTAGAGGCTGACAATTACGAACTTTTAGCTGATATTGAAGAACTAAGATCCAGATTGAATACGTCATTAAAGCAGATAATTGTAAATGAGGTAAACTGTGTTATTTATGAACTGCAAATCCAGATATATTTTTTAACAGATTTTTTTTCAAATAGACACATATTGAAGATCTTAAGGACAAACTAGCATGTGTAGAGGATACACTTCAAAGTAAAAAAAATGAGCTTGAGGAAAAATCTCAGCTTTGTGACATTGCTAATGAAAAAGTCATTTTACTTAGTGCTGAACTTGCATCGTTTAAAAACGAATCTGACGCCGGGAGTATGTTATTTTAAATACATATATAATATACATTATTAAAACCTAATTTATTTTAAGACAAGCGTGGAAACAGTTTGTTTGCCGAGGTAGACGACCAGCGGCAACGAATGAAGGCACAGCTTGCATCTCAAAGAAAGCATTATCTTCAGGTATATACTCAAAGCGTAAATATGAATAACAATATGAACCTATATTTGTCTTATAGATGCAAAAAGAAAACAACGAAAGCCAACATGAGATTCGTAGATTGAAACGTGAAAATGTAGCCATGCATAAGGAACTTCAGATCTGCAGTGCAATGTTCTTGAATGCAGATCAACAATACAAAGGTATAATTGCATGAATTTAAAGCAGTTTTAATATATTTATTTTTATTTTCAGTTAAACTAAATGCCAGAATATTTCAATTGATAAAAGAAATTGAAGGTTTGCAAAAGAAACTAGATTGGACCGAATCAAAATTAGTCGAAATGGCCAAGGATCATGGAGTCACTTGGTTAGATGCTATGTTAACTTATTGCAAGTACGTGTAATATTCTTAAATGTAAATTTGATTATCCTCGACTGTTTAAAGATGTTTTTTTATTGTAGAAATGAAACACTGGAAATTAAGAGCCAACTACATACCTGCCGAATGCAAAAGTCCACTGCCGAGGAATGTGCACAAAAATCTGAACAGGAAACAGCAAGGTAATTATTGAAAATATATTTTATTAACATAATCATTATTGCATACATTGTATTGTTTATAAAAGATGGCGCTTTGAGGCTTTAAAATCACGTTGCGTCATTATAAGCCGGGAGTCTCTTCTCGAAGAGAACAAAATTGAATTCTCCGATGTTCCAAACATTCAACCATTGCTAAAAAGAATTGACTTACCTACGGCTAAACCAAATATTGTTGACACCGAAAGTATACCTGTAGTACATAAACGAAGATCAGCTACTAGTGCAGACCTTCAAAAGTATAGAGCGAACAAACAGGCTAATTTAGATTACAATGATTTAAAGATTAAACCAAATGTATGTGAAATTATTTCTGAAAGCGATGCATCAGATATGTGTTCTAAACCGGAGACGATATCTTTATTAAAAGAAGAATCCATGTGTACAAAGTCTACAATACCTGATCAGGTTTGCACGAAAATATCAACGGAACTTACAATAACATCTCTTTGCAAACAAAATCCAACTGATATTGAAAAGAAGTCTCCAAGTCCGTGTATTGAAAATAAATCGTTAGTTTTAAATATGCAAAATCTAAATATATGTAATACATTAAATAATAGCAGTACTACACAAACTGTTAAAATTCAAGACAATGCGGAAAAACTCAGCAGTAAAGATTTCCTAAAAGATCTAGCCTCACAAAGATCCGTGCATCCGTGTGATATTGACGAAACAATAAATATAACAGCAATACCTAATCCTGATGACACGTTTTGTCCCGAATATCGAACGATGTCGTTTACTACAGAAGGTTTGGCCAAGCTAAACAAGAACATTGCCAAGATAACTTCAACGCCCATTCACACTGAACTAGCTAAACGGCATCAAGGACTCGGGGCCATGAAGAACACTGGATTAATGAGCATTCGTGCGGCTGAAAAGAAAACTGTTAATTTTTCAGAAAGCACGATTAAAAACGACGAAAATCGAGCTCCTGCAAAACCGACAGTACCTGATGATTCTAGTATATCGTTGCCGGAACAGAATAAAACTAGGAACTTTGAAAATGTTGTTATTCGACGTGTTGTGGTTAAGTCTAAAAAACCTACCAGCAGCAAAACATCCTAATTACAAATCTATATTTCTAAAAAAATGATATATTATATATACTTAATCACAAATTAAAATGCATTTTTTTTATGTATAATTTTTTGAAATTCGTCTTAGAAATTATTTTTATTTGTTATTTATTTTCTATTTAATACTTTTGGGTAAATTATTTATGGTAGAGGAACTACTGCATGGGACATCTATAGTGCTTTCTTGGAAAATGTCAAAGTCTTTTGATACACTGTGTCTGGCCGGAATCTCTTCGTATAAATCCTGATGCCTCAACTCAATTTCATCCGTCGTGAAACCGGCAACCGGCCATTGTATTGATATTGGTGCTTCATAGTCGGTCGGTGGAAGAATCCTGCGTACAACGTCTGAACGTAATTCCGTGTGCTGTTCGTAAGGTAACGTTCGGTAAAACGGATTCGGATCATGTTTACGACATTTTATATGCAGAAACAGCAGCAAAAAAAGGACGGTTACACCAACACCTAGAATTATGAGCGTCAGAATGGCAGTGTCCCGTGGATTACGTCGTCGCCCTGTTTCAACACTAACACTGTTCAAAATTGTTGGTGATGTGGTTACACTTAATGGGTAATAATTGTTTTCACTAACTATCTCACTCTCGTGAAACATGCACTTCAGACCCTTAATGTTGATGCGATCTGAAAACTTTATGTATTTAAAACTTGAAAACAGATGGGGATGTGTTCCATAAATTTGTATTGCCCATTGACAACTCCACGGATTTTCGTCAATGTTAATGTGCACGTCTGTAGGAATGAGATTCAAGTAGATTGTCTTTAGGTGGTTTTGCGTAATATCAATGAATCGAATATGTGTGCAACTGATAAATGCGTCTGTTTCAATGTGTTCTATATGATTGTGGTGAGCTGAAAATGTCTGTAGGCGTTGCATTGATTGCAGAAGCTGATCATCAATTTGTGTTATTAAATTGTGACTGATATCTATTGATATCAAGTTACTTAAATCGAGTATACTTATGTGTTCGAACTTATTATGACTAAGGTTAAGGTATAACAAATGTTCTGATCTAATTTGAGGTAGTTCTGATAGTTGATTATAAGTTAAAGCTAAGGTTTGAATATTAGCTAATTCAATTGAGTCATCTATCTTTATATTTGTATTATTTATTCTTACATATTTAACAGAAATGGGCATTTTGTGCCAAGTCCATTTCAATAATTCCAAATTAATAAAGGTCAAAGATGGAATATCCAAAATGTTGTCAACTTCCAAAGTTGGTTCATAAATGGTGAGATTTTGAAGACCCAACAAGGGAGAAAATGAAGCAATATCAATGTAGTGTAAATGGTTTCCAATGAATTTTAGTTCCTGCACGGACATCAATCCTGTGAGACTGTCATTTGATATTCCATTAATATAATTGTCTCTTACAGTCAGGCGCTGTAAACGGATAAATTTCACAAATGTTGTATTGCCAGTCCAATTAGTATTTTTGAACATTTCCACTGTAAGCTCACGTACACTACCCGGATCCACTATGTATTCGACACCCATCACACCGTCTCTGTTTGCTCCACAACCGTTTAATGTGATCTTCTCGATGTTTTGAAATCTTTTGTTGCTCACTGTGTTTGGAATACGTTCAATACTGCTATTCCCACCACTGCAGTTTATGTTCACAGGATAGGTCAGTCGAAAACTTGACCTCGTGAACTTTCCGTTTACGATGCATTCTGGTTTGTCATCGTGCCAGCATACTTCGTGCAATGCTTCGTGTGTGGCATTCTGTACTGCCTCTCCGAAGTTATTGTTTTTCCCTTGAATTAATACGATGGCTGCAAATATCCATAACCTTGTGGACATTGTGTACCGTGTCCGATCGAGATATCGCCGAACTATACGTGATCGACGCGCAACCGCAAACTGACCAAGTCATTTACAATCCATGTAAATCGCACGCGCACACTCACCGTTGTCGGATTTTCCTCTTTGATTACCGATTGATAAATTTCCACGGAAATTGTGTAAACAAAAGGAGCTAAATTTAGATACGTTTTTTCTTCTCACTGCTAAAGTAAATATACAGACATATTGTGTGTAGAAATAGAGCGCTGCATAACATTTAACGAGTAGGGAATTTCAAAGCGGAACACAGTTTTACTGTACGAATGTGTATCTATATAACTCGATGGTGTCTGTTGTATTTAGGTATATATATTTAGTATTAGGGTATGGAGTTGGAAATATTTTAGCGCATTCTAACTTGTATCACCAGCTGGTCGACTTATTTTGGCTAAAGCATTTTCATTATTTCAAGATCGCGCGTTTAAATGTGTTTATTTTACCTATACCAAAAATGACGTTGATGAAGTCCGTGTGCCTAATGAGCTTATTGAAATAACTTATACGCATTGTTTATGTTTGTGCACGTGAAAAAAATAGTGATTTATTTTATTTTAGTAAAACATGAACAAAAAAATTCAAGGTCGTAAAACGTTTAAATAAATAAATATTTACTATTTTAATTTTGAAAAGATTTTCGAAACGACCACTTATATGAATATCCCCTGCTACTTAGTTTAATTATATCATGTAAAATTGTAAAATGTAAGCCAATTATTATATTTTCAGCCTTGATAGTTGCGTTATTATTATTAAAAAATCTAAATTAAATCTAATTAAATTCATTACGGAATACACACAAAATAAATGTGTATTTTTCAAATATATTTAGGCACGAATGGTTTTGGATTTATCTTTGTAAATCTTAGAACTAGTAACAATCTTGTCATTAAGAGAGATAACGAGACGACAGAATGCAAAGTCGTCCAAGTCTACAAAGTCTGCTATAAAAACATTTGATGTGGGTGTTTCATTCAAACTAAAAGGACCTGGTGTCTGCTCGGCAATCCATTTAAAGAGTCCATTACGTACACGTTTTGCGCAGGCTTTTCGCAACGATGAGAAAAATCTACATGTAATAGAAACTTTAAAAAATATAATAACAAAATAGAAGGAAATAAAAATAAAACCTTGGAATGATAAATTGGATGGGTGGTGTCAGTACGCATTGACTTACGTATCCCATTTCTGGTAAGCGATTGCACAAAGACCATTCTAGGTACTTTTTCAATTTTGACACCTTAATTTGATTAGGCCACGGTGTAGGCCAACTATCATTAGGCCAAAACTCAGATTTTGTCAACTCGTTGCTACGGAACACTACAACTAACTAGTAATACCATACATAAAATAAACCTTTCAAATAACCCAATTACTTTAAATAATATACCTGTTTACGCATAGTCATTGCATTGTCTAGCGAGAATGTGTTCAAAGAACCACATTCCTGACCATAGATCTTTTTCCCGAAAATCGTCAATAGTTTACAAGCCAGCTTCTCATAATCACCATTGGAAAATTGATAAAAATGCTGACAATCAAAAATTACGCACTCACGTGGATGTTTATCTAGAAAATCTAGTATCTCGTACAATGGTTCGTCAATCTCTTCACAATATAATCCGTGCACAAAGTAAAATCTGTTTTCGGGTTGTTTAAGGCAAATCCGCAAATCAAAATATCTTTAAAAAAAGAGTTACTGTGCATATGTTCATTCATAAGTTTTTTTTATGAAATACCTAATGCCAGCCTTGAGTTGTTGAAATGGAGTAAGACTTTGGGTAATGGCCCATCTTCGGACGACACATGGCATAACTTTGTACAAACGTTCCACTGCTGGTAAGGCATCAGGGGCGACCGGAGCTCTTTTTTTGATACCATAAGACATCGAGTCATGACTTCCTAAATTTATTTCGTTTTTTATAATAAATAAAAAATGTCTAATAAAATATAATTATGATAATCTAACCTGGTATTGCAAGATTTATAATTGGTAAACAGCGAAGACTTGGTTCCAGACTACTCATCCAGTTTTCTAAATCTATTTCGCGAGATCGATCCATTATTTATATTTTTTGATTTAATTAGTAACAAATGTTTTAATCGTAATATTGCGTCATAATTGAAAACCACCGAACCAAACACATAATCGTATTATATTATTACTAAAGGCAACAAAGTTGCAGGTCCAATTACACTATGTATAGATCTGCATCTGAAAAACAAAAAAATAATCCTAGTCAGTGTTTTTTTATTAAAATTTATTTAAATTTAAGTAGCCAATAAACAATTTTATTAGTATTTTATTCCGGATATATATTTTTTAATTGCACACAATAAATTATTCAAGTTACAAAATGTCTAAACAAACATCATCTTCGTCTTCAGTCACAAAAAACATTTCCTCCAAACGACTGTCTGCAGGCTCTAAAGTAATAAAATCAGAGCCAGATAGCAATGCTTCCGTGGGAGATAGTAAACAGACATCAATACCTGTATCTGTAACTTCAGTTACATCAACGAGCAATGTTGAAAACTCTAGTACAGAGGCTAATCCTAATTTGGCAAAACTGACAGACAAAAAAGAGTCGGAACAAAATTTGGAGTACATTACAACCCTAACAGATATTGAGAAGAAAAACAAAATTATAAATGAGTTGAAACGTCAAATTCGAGTAAAATCAAGTAAAACTCCACGAACTTGCATTGAGGAAAAGGAACTTAAGTGCCTACAATGTTCACTGCAGACGGAAATGGCATGTTTGCAAAATCTCATGCAATACACCTTAGATCAGCAATCAACAAACCCGTCTAAAACATGCGAACCAGTCCAGTTACCCACTACCATGGAAGAAGATCAAATGCCACGACTGGTTCTGTATACACCAGGTCGTTTGACTATGCCACCTACAAAAAATGGGCCTTTGACACTTAATAAAAAACTATCCGCTGAACTTATGCAAAGTTACAATATGCAAGAACACCTGGTAGCGGACAATGTTGATCTGCTTGACGATCGTAAAAAACTTTTGTGTGACGTCACTCAACGTGATAAAATCATAGAGTGTATGGCAAAGCAGATCGAGTGTTTAAAATTAGCACAATTGCGACAACGCGAAAAAACAAATAAACCCATGACTCCAACCTCTAATTCTCCAACAGCTCGTGTATATCAGAAGATATGCACTCCACCTAAGGAAAAGTTAAACGAGATCTCATTGTTAAAGCGTCAGATTGAGGATTGTTCCGTAGAAATTGCTCGATTAAAGCAGGAGTCTTATGATTTGAAGCGTATACAATGTAATGATGATGATCAGTCTTTGTTCGATCAATTCAATTGTCCTTGCCCAGAGCAGCCTGATTGTTCATACTGTTCTGATTCGGAGGTGGAAGAATTAAAGACACAACATAATACGCTGCTATGTGAAATCGCAAGAAAGGATCATGACATTGTATGTCTAAAAGAGAAATTAGAAGAATTGCGAGCAGGCCGATCTAGTTTAGACAATCCTGATCGCATTGAATCAGAAATGCTGCGAAGACGAATCAAAGATTTGAAAGATGAAGAGGAAGAATTTAAGATGTTAATTAGGGAGCAACAGGAGCAACTGGACGAATATAGGGAAAAGTTCATGCAAGCTCAGCAACGTGTAGTTGAGCAAAAGTTTCAAATGGACGAAATGGAGCTGAACAACAAAAAAATTGACGAACAAATTAACTTAGAAGTGATCCGTATCAAAACAAAGTTTCAGGCAAACTTGAGTGAACTTGCTCCTTTGCCGAAACTACTTGAATGTGAGCAGCTTAAATTGGCTGAAGCAGTCAGCAATAATTTAGAACTAGAAAATAGAATGTGTGAACTATGTTCCGAATTGAAGAATGTCAAAAAGCAGCTAAAAAAATATTGTGGTAACGATGAAGTCAACAATTACGAACAAAAATATACGCAAGTTGTATGTGAATTGCGAAACTTAAAAAAGTTCCAAGAACAATTAATTGCAGAGCGAGAAGGCTTACAAAATCAAGTCGATAGTCTACAGCAGGAACTTGCAAGCGTTCAACATGATTCCAACAGACTTATCAGTCGAACAAAAGAGCGTTCTGACTGCGCAAAGGATGGCATGCAACTTCGCATTGATCGTTTGGAGAATGAACTGACCCAATGCCGAGCTAAAGCAGCCTTCACTGTGGCCGAACGTGAAAACGTTATCCGGCAAACGCAAGACAGACTCACCGAAGTTGTGAATAATTTTGACACAGCTCAGAAACAAATCCGAACCCTAAAAAATCACATGGCAAATCTTGCAGATCCATCAAATGACCAACCACATTATTGCAATTCATGTTGTAAATAAAATATTTATTTTTATTATAAATTTGTGATCATGCTTATTATTGCTTTAATTAAATGTTAAATTATTGGAAAAATATACGATTATTTTCAGTTAAAAAGATAAATATTAAAATTGTATATAATTATTTTTGCAAGATGATAACACAATGAAAATTTTATTTGTTATAATATGAATATGAATGATTTTTTTCTTTGTATTTAAGTATAAACACTCTTTGTATTGTATTATACCTTTCTTCCAAAATTGTTAGTTTATTTATTTAAACTTATATGCTACAGAAATTTGCAATCCGTCGAATACTTAAATGTATATCACTTTTTATACATTACGATACAATTACTATAAAAAGTGATTTGCTAGTTCATGGTTGTTTGACTATTTTATATGGTTTAGTTAGTTTACTATAGTAAAGTACATTGTTTTGACATTTGACATATTTGTCTTCAAAAAGGGAACGAGCCGAAAACGCACATTTAAAAATAACATTCACAATAATTTATTTGTAGGGCCACTGTGAATAATTCTCGTTAAAAGGATTTTCCACCATGGTCTTTGATCCCACGCAAAACACAAGATTGTAGATTGAATGCCTATTTTAAAAGAGATGTTCATTACAAAAACATAACCTAACTATACCTCTATATAGTGTATTATTATGTATGTGCATAAAATTCAAAGAAATTTAATTATTTTATTGAATTAGAATTGGTAAGATTGGAATAACAAGACCGTTTATAAAGCAAATGGTAAATAAATATAATTTAAAGTTTAAACCAATATAATATTGCAAGGAAATTAGAATGAAAAAAAGGTTTTATTTGTGGTTATATGAAAATCCTGAAAATCATACAATTTTTAAACTAAGTTTTTAGATTTTATTAAAATCTTACAATTTTAAAACGTACGTATTGCAACATACACAATATATTACAAAACATTTGTTGCTCTTGCTCTTTAAAGAGCCTTGATCGAAAGTTGCTTCATCTTTGGAGCCTTCTTTTTTTGTTGGCGCTTCTGCTCCTTCTTTTCCCAACGGCGTTGCTTATCAGGATCATCTTCAGCCATAACTTTGTCTTTTTCTTGTTTGCGCTTTTCTTCGCGCCGAACGGCTGCAGCCTCAGCACGTGCTGAAGACGTGTTCTTCAAAAACTCCTCTTCAACCCGGAGTCTATTTTTATCGGCTTTATTTTTTCCCTATGATTAAATATTTTTCGGTAAGTACTTATTTATGTTTTTGTTTTTAATTTAGAAACTTACTTCCTTGGATAAACGGAATCGCTTCAGCCTTTCCATTAAATAAAATACTAAAATTAATAAGGGTTTGGCCGCCTCCATATCAGATCCCTTTGGCAAGTTAAAGCCAGCCATAAGCATGCGCTTCACCTCGGGTTGTTTCAGATTTGTGGGGTCATCTTGTTGAACGGGTCCATTAAACTGGTCCGATATGTGAATGTAATCAATGAGATCACTGAATTTGGTTAGTGCAGCCACTATGCGAGAGTCCAGCATTGCTGCTGAGGATTCCGGGATTTCGGATAGTACCGAAAATCCATTTGGCACATTGTATTTTTCTTCAGGTTTATTGACTAGAATGCAGTATTTACTCTGTGGAATATAAGAACCATTAAAACAATTAAAGACATAAAATTTAAGATATAGTTACAAGGTCTGCGGTTTCCTTAAAAAGTCGTGTGGCCGTTCGTCGAGATGCTACACAAAACACAAATGTGTCCATGGCTTCTTTTGATATTTCTACTTTAAAGTGTATTTGATCTTGGACTGGTCGCATGATGTCAGACAATATTGCCACTAAGTCCTGACGCTTGATCATCTTTAATTCAACGAGCATACCCTCACAGCACGAGCGTCCACTGCACCATAACGTGTATAAACTCTCACTCTCTTTCACGAATCCTGGATCTTCATTCTCTATTTTACCGTCATCACCTGTAAAATATAGTTGTATTTAATATCTACATTTTTTATACGAATTATCATCCATTTATACTAACCAATCAATACAAAATTATCCTCCAAAAGAGTTTTGTGTGTCGAAAGCCACAAATTCGCCAATTTTGTATTCTTATTTCTGCCCAGGAAATAGTTAGCAAAATATGACATTAGACCAGCCAATGCAATCATTTCCATCCAGTAAGAGTCCCAGTGAGTACGGAAATGCAACGGTACATTAGCCATTGTAAGTTTTGGCTCGCCAGAATCTGCTGCTGGTGTTGGTACTGTTTCACCCTTTGAAAACCCTTCGAACTCCTCTTCGTCATGGAAATGCTCAAACTCGCTTTCTTCTTCGACCACACCATCGTCTTCATCATCAGCTTCATCAATATTTTGAAAGTGGTCATCTTTCAAGTCTACAGGTGCGGATGGTGCTTTGGTTTTAATGGCCACAGGAACTGCTTCAAAGCCATCCTCAGCGTCAAAGTCTTCAAACTCGGCAAAATCATTGTTTCCCTCATCCTCGTTACATCGTACTAGCACTGGGGCAAACAGCAGAAATGCCGCACAAAAAATAACTAAGAGCTTCATGGTTCAACAGAAGGCTCTCCTAATGTATTTGCTAAAAATATATAGAAATAATAATCAATTAATTGATTCTACAATAACACAAAAAAAAAAACAATATTTAAGGATAAATTCCAATCATGAAGTTTATGTGGTTTTAAATTATGTATCCATCGATATATCAAGAATAGTTTACAACCAAAAATGGAAGTTTTATCAGTGATGATTAAATTAAGTGTGTGTGTACCTAATGAAAAAAAACTCGATTTTAATTGCGTATACGCTTTTTGCTTTTGTCGTTTTGGTCTATGATACGAACCTTTTGTGTCGCCCAGGAACACCTTTATATATTTATATATATTTTTTTAACTTTTCTTTGATTATTTTAAGATTAATAAATAATTAAATACGTACAAAATCTATATTAAACTGACCGAAAAGAGCAATGTGATTTGAAGTATGTACTATGTGTAGAGTGTAGTAATATTTATGAATTATGACTAGTTATGTGATTTTAATTTACTGTCTTGTCATTGGTTGTGCGGTGCGGTGTCACGCGGCCGGCAATAAAGTAAACTGCTACTAAATGGTACGAGTTACAGCAGATTCCAATGAACTTGAAATTATGTTCATCACATTGTATTGGTATTTTTTAAATTTTGTATATAAATATATATATATGTTTCTATTTTGTCTAATGATCGATATTTATTATACATACAAGTGTTTAATTAATTAAATTTATAATATACGTAACTTTATAAAATAAAAAATTATATTGTTACATTTAAGTATAAACGTATAAACCCAGCTCACAACTATACAAATTAAACGTCACACGTCAACCTTATATATATATAGCATATGTCAACATAACAATATTTATTGATTTGGATAGTCAAATCAAAAACAGTCAATAATATATACTATAGGAGATAATAAAATAAAATTGTATTATAATGTTTCGTAAATCACCGTCTTTAAATCCGCCAGCACCTCCGACAATAGCACAAATTATTGAAGACCTCAACACTTTTAAGGTCGCAAAGGCCCCCGTGGAACGAGTACGAACTTGTCCCATAAAAGCAGAGTCAAATCCTAATGTCGACTTAGCCGATTGGTGGCGTACATTTGAAACTTTCCAATGTGATATTGAGGATTTGAAGCGATTGAATTTATTACTAAAACAGAATAAAAATGACCTGAAGTTAGCCAGCACCACCATCGTAAATAAGACAAATAGTATTCAGCAAAACATAGATGAAAGTTTGTCAAAAGTTTCTGAGGAGTTACGCAGGATTTAAATTCAAAGTATATATTTTAAATAAATTGATTAAAAACGTTTACAATGTGTTTTCAATTATATCTATAAAATGCCTAATTGTAGAATGGATTGTATGTAACCCAGTGAGCTCGTGTTTGTTCCTGCTCGCTCTTGTGTGAGGTAAATAGTGATTTATACACATCGGTAGCCTTTGGGTCGCTAGCTACACTGAATGTTCCATCCCGCAGTTTTTTGATAGCTGGATCTACGAGAGCCTCAGTTGTAGACTCTCGTTTAATGCCCTTAGAAGTTTTACTAGAACCAGCTCTAGCAGCAAATGATGGTCCTGGTTCTGTCTTAGGAATTACGATCTTTTCTTCCGTTGCGCAGATGTCTTTTGGTATAGATGCTGCAGCAACAATGGTTTCCACCTTTATTTTAGATTTTTTATCCTTTTTTTGAGCCCGAATTCTAGCTGATCGAGACTCCATTTTATTTATCATTAGATCAACTTCCTCCTCGGATCCATTCAAAATTACAATGTCCTCTTCTGAGAAAGGCGTCTGGCACTAAATAAATAATATATAAATTAAGTTTGACAAATAAAAACATTTCAACACCTTACCAAAGTGCAGACTTTTGTCTTAACTTCTCGTAATGCTCGCTCTGAAAACACGCATCCACAAGTCCACAACGCCACGAATCGGAATTTTCCAGTCATTTCTAGGCCGATAAGTTTACAGATATAGGGAGCGCTGCGATGGTCAACCATACCTTCGGTTTTATCAGCGTCCTTGTTATATGTTGGATTTGGTGTAAGACACAAGTTCTTAACGTCTTTCAAACTTTTGATGTGAAGTGCAGATTCGGGCATTTTGCCCTTTTCCAAAAGGTGCTCGATCACATTTTGCTTGGAGTATAGGCGACCAAGCCCGCACATAACAATTGGCTCCTGCAATCGTTGTTGGGTAATCGCACAGTGGCGCCAGCGATATGCCAACTCAGCTTCTTTGTCTTTCTGTAATTTATATTGTTTTATTGTTTATTTGGGAAATTCAGAATTTCTAAAAAAACAACAAAAATTTAACATACCTGTTCAGGTTTCTTTTTCATGCGCACAAGTTCATCGCGTCGTGGAATTGTACCACCATCGCATCCCATATTAACTGCTTATTATTCTTAATTATTTGTTTTAGTTAATGCAGATGCTGTAAACAATATAATATGTGCGCCTAATCTAAATCTTAATCCTGAAGCTATGAAGTGATGCTTGTTTTTGTTAAATTATACGTATTTTAATAATTCTACATATACGATCATGACATGAAAGTTGACAGTGAAAATGAAAAGAAGATTAATGATGATTATTAAACGGATTTATGTTCAGTGCATTTTTGTGGAACATATATAATTTTAAAGCTGTCAGCCGCCACCGCATTTTTTGTATAATACATAACCTTAAAATATACACAACATCAAATATAATAACAAGTCCAAGTGTAAACAATAGAATTAGAATCTGAATTAGAAAAACATAATCCGTATTCAAAATAACAACAATTTTATAAAAATTCTAAAACACTTCTTTTATTAATTATAGAGATTTATAATTATTTTGAAATGTCACAGTTTAAAAGTTTTGTTTTTCCTGATATTCCAGAAGAGTTAGGGTAAGTTTTTTTCAAAAAACTGATCCTTTAAATTTTTATTAATTTTTAATACTATTTTAAAGCGACCTGTTATTTAACGATGACCGTGAAATGGTTGTAGTGGGAGTGCTCGGAAAATCCACGCAACCAGACTGCAACAAAATGAGAGGATTTGGGGCCCTAAGCCGATATCCTTCACTTATGGATACGAAAGCTGCAGATGGCAAAATAACTTTTTACTTTGAGGAAACGGGCAACATTTTGTATATACATTTCGAAAGTACATTGGATTCGCATATCGTGAGACAACTTGCTGAGGAAATGCTGACTGCCGAGAGCATTGAGTGTCCGAATTTAATAGCCTTTCACAGTCAAATGCGTACAAGATTCGCACGAGTTCTGATGTTTGCTATTGAGATATGTCATATAATCGTACTCGTCGAAACCAGCAACGTTTTCGATGCAACCTACCTAGAAATGTTTAAGGCACTAAAATTGATAAGGTTTTTTGTGTTGTATACTTTTACCATTCTTTAAGTAATCACACTAATTTCTAAATTTCTAGAGAAAAGTACGTTTTGAAGTTCCTACCGAAGCTTTTAAAAAACTCAAATGCAAGTACATCATTTATTGGCAAGGAAGCTCGCATGTGCTCACCAAGATTTGTGTTCTATTTCGAAAAGTATCTCGTTGATTACGGTACATAACTATCATACAATTTAATGATCGAAATAATTGAAATAAATGTAATAATTAATTCATATAACAGATGACCACGAATCGCTGCAAAAACTGGAGTTTGAGATAGAGGATAGTATATACCGGATGTTACGCAATGAGTTTATAATAACAAACAACAGTGCAATGTCACTATTCTCTATTCCAAGAAATAAACCTTTTGTGTATGTTAATTCCAACGCTGACCTTATGTCTGATCCGTTGCTAGACTCATTTGAAAGATTAGCCGAATCCATAGAAAGAGCATCTTGCAAAGATAAATTAGATGATGACATGGACGATTTCAGACCATTTAAGGTATTCTTACAATAGTTCAAAAAACATACTTATTTATATAAAATATATAGGGATTCGCAAAACCACTTAGTTGGTACACGGATTCGACGGTGCCTACGAAAAACTCAAAACGTTCACTAGTTGAGTTTTTAAAAGATCACGTTAACGAAGCTCTGGAAAACGGTTTTGACGATAGTGTGGCTAAATTTAAGGGAAAAAACCGATTTGTGGTACATACAAAAAATTACTTGTTTTAAAATACTCATAAAAAACGTCATTTCTGTAATAGATTCCAACAACTAAGTCCTGGTATGATACTTTCAAGATCGTTCACAAAATTTTCATTGAAAATTTTAGCATTGCTGACTATGATACAACAGACACAGATTACGTACGTATAATAATTCTTATTTACACCTTTATTAATATATTTTTTTTTCAGAAAGCATATTTGAGTAATTTTCATAGAATAATCGATGTGGACGAGCGTTTTTTTACTGAATGTGCTGAAAGCGGTCTGGAACTTGCCATCGATCACTACAAAAATATGCTGCCTCATCATTATAGTCACGAGTTTCACGAGGCAAAGGTATATTTTTTTTCGATTTTAGTATTTATATTTTTTTTCATTCATAATTTTATCTGCAGGTATTTGAGAGCATTCAAGTACTGGCAAAGTACGCAAAAACGGCTCATATTACCACTTTTATTGAGGAACTTCGGAGTGTGTGTGAAAAAACTTGGTCAAACGGGAAGCAGCAATGCGAGAGCCCTAGCCTACGTGGGTATCCTTGCAGTTTGGGAAAACATGACAATGTGTCGGATCACTCTAGCGGAGTCGTTTATATTTCGTCGTGTAACTGTGGTCGTACCCAGGGTCGTCGAGACGATCCATATACTATTCGTCAAGCTAATTATGATTTCTATCAGCTCCTGTCTAATAACTGTAATTCTTGTTTAAAATTAGAAAGCGTAAATTTTGCCATTTTTGAACCGTCCACAAACGAATTTAGGTCAGTAGATAAATACTCTTTTGAAATCGGTTTATGTATTAATTATTTTTTTAATTTATTTAAATAGAGCCGCTGCTTTAGACCGTTCCTCAATGTCATCATTAGTAATGTCGAGAAAAAACTCGTACGTTTCAGATATAGCTTCAGCTCCACTGACAGCAGCCTCAGCAAGCATTCACAGTGATCTCAGCGTTAATAATAACAGTAACGGTGAAAATGAAGTCGAAACGAATAAATCTCATCTGGATATGAGTGATGATGAGTCAATGGACGAGATTGTAATTCAAGTTGGTGAAAACGCTGAAAAATCTGAAAAGTCTATGATTCGACAACCCTCGACCACAGAATATCTTCCAGGCATGGTTCACACAATGAGTCCGGCTGGTACGCTGCGTTTTTAAACTTTTATATATATATATTTTAATACTGTCTATTTATCAGGTCTTTTACCACAATATCCAAGCTGGTCTCTGGTGTGTATTGGGCCAAGTTCTGTGTATAGTCATAACACCGGACTTCCCGAGCACGTGCAAAGTGGTTTCTTGACGGGCACAAATTTCTTGCTCTTGTGGGATGTGCACGTTCGTCTTGAACACTCCGACACGTGGGCGACAAACTATGAAAAAAGTCGCAATAATCGAAAGAAACCTCCGCCAAAAATTGACTCTGTCAGTGGACATGTTTTCTCTTTAAAAATATTTGTGGGCTGTGAATACGAGTGTCCACGTGGTCACCGATTTATCATGAATGCACCGGACAAGATTGTAAGCAGCAGTACTGGCAGTGAGTCATTTAAATTAAAAATATAAACGAATATGGAGATTAACTGAAATATATTTACACAGGAGTTGGACGTGATAATGGTAGCAAGGTAGTATTTAACGATATGCCGCTGTATTTCCCATGCCCTTGCAGGAATTCAAAACCAAAGGTAGCCCAACTAATGCGCGTACACATTGTGACTCCAAAGGCTCCCGTTAATGTTATATTAGAACCAAAGGTGATATTCTAACTAATAACATTCATAATATATTGTTAAAAAAAATAATAATATAATAATTTTAGGTGCGAACGACAGGAAACAAGAATTCTTTCATATTTATACCAGGTCTACCAGAACCGCCAAAATTGACACAGAGTGCTTATTGGATATTACGGTTACCTTACATATACGAGGGTGATGAAGGTCCTATTGTGCCTCCTACAGACATTAGCGTAGCAACATCAATGCAATACGGGTGCCTGTTAGCTGGTATGTACGGTATCTCTGAAACGACTGCAGTTGAATAACAACAACAACATAAATGATATAAATACAAAAAGTGTTTTATATATAAAAACATTATACAAGAATGAATACATTTTTTTTTTATATATTTCTAAAATACATATATTGTTTCGTCAACGTAAACAATATTTTTATTCGGCCCAAAAATTAAATTTGCAAAAAAACTTTTTTATTCTTCCGTAAATTTTTCTTATTATTAACTTTTTTTAAATTACTCAATAACAATATTATTTTCTTGGTACCACTTTTTTCCATTGTAGCAATATTTTTTACACATGCATATTTTTATATTTTGGGAACGATTTTTATTATTGTCTTTTTGATGCACTTCAATTCTGATTTATTATCGGAACTTGTAAGGTCTGCGTTGTACATTGTTGAGATTCTGACAGGTTGTTTCAAGTATAAAAATAGATAAAATCATAAATATTATGGTGCCAGCTTGAGTGGTAGAATACTCAGCACGTGGGTCTGCGGTTGTCAGACATGTACAACCATTGCCGGGTCGCTGAGAAACAAACAACACTTGCATACTTCACCTACAAACAAAGGACTCATTAAGTACAAAACTGACACCTATCTACAACTAATAACTACTATCTACTAGGTGCGTGTACTATTTCATCAATGAAAAACAATAACCCACAACATTTGTATGCAATATATATTTATTTATGTGTAACATAATAACAATAAACTATAAAAAATATATAATATAAGTGCCATTCGTATATTATTTATACAGTAGTTATACATTTAAACAATATAAATGGAAGTTATAATTTTTGGACGGATTGTAACAGTTTCATTTTAAATTGTATTATTGTGAATTTCTGCGTTTTATCGGAAATTTGAGAAAATATCACAATTCAAATATAAATATATATTTTCAATTTCTGAGATTTTATTATACAATTTTTTTTATATGTATTGTATATATTACATACTATTAGACGACATTATTTTCTGTTCTGTTCTGAAATAAATCCTTTCTATTTTCTAATGACCCAATAGTTAATATATTATACCCGTTTCTGTTAAACATCGTCTGTTTGGTGATTAAAGCAGTTTGCAACTTATTGCTTAGAGAATATATTATTATGTATTTAAAAATGTGGTGTCCCATGATTGTACAGACCGGTCAATTGCAATGCAGCTGCAAAAACAGGTAATTTATTTTTTGAGCGTGCGTAAAACAGAAAGTTATTTAAAAGCATGTATTCTTTACAGAAACAGTGGATATTATCAAAAAGATCAACAAAAAAGGTCGTATATGGGTCAACAAAAATATAAGAAAACAAATATACAATCAAAATATATAGACAATAAGTGATGTTGTTAAGAATTGTATAGGTAAGACCACATAGGATGCCGGATTCGTGACTTACACACAATCACAATAATAGATTATTCTAATTTAATCAAACTGTTCAGATGCCGTCACCCAATAACAAATGTTTAGATATTTAAACTTGCCTCGCGGTTTGCACGACAGATGACGTTCAATGTATTGGCAAGGACACACAAACGGCGCACAATGTCTGGCAGGCTCGATCACGGACACATCGGCCAGTCCACGGATAACTTCATTACCCCAGCGCTGTGCGTAACGCAGCAGAAGTAGTTGTCCTCGTTCCTGCAAACCACCAAACAGAATTGTTGTTGCACGTTTTTGTAGTTTGTATTAAAATTAACCGTGTGAGTGCAACCTATTCGATGTTTTAAACAGAAAAGGTAAAACCCTCCACCATAGAAATTAGAATACAATAATCATCGTCTTTGGCAATGTCATAAAAACGTCGACACAAACACTAAATTAGTTTTGTTAACACAACGAGAATCCCTTTGACGTCATCCAGTCGTTGCAGCGAGAACAACAAGCGCGTGAGTCGCGTTTCGGCTTGTTGTGCAGAACCTCTTCGGTAAACTGACACGGACACATCGACGATTGAAGGTGACGGGGTGCATCATGCATTCCGTTTTCTTCAACAATCCAGTCAAGCCTTCTTCGCAGAAACTCCTTACCCCAGCGCTGTAGATAACGCAGGAAAAGTTCTTCGCCAACAGCCTGTTCCAGAAAAGAATAAAATAAAAGTTCCAGTTACCCGGAAAATATGTATACGTAGAGGGTAGAGCTCAGTGCCAATTTTGTTAAACTATCATTGTACATGTGTAGCAAAATTATAGAAGTCTTACCTGTTTACGAGATAATCGTGTTGTGTTGGCACCTTGAATAACAATATCATTAACGGACACATCCAGTCGGGACTCCCATCCAGCCTCAATAGCAGTTCCATTTTGCTCGTTTCTCGTGATAAAGTCGTTAAGAAATTCAATGCACTGACTGGGCTCGAAGTACATGAAGCACAGATTTACTTTGTGGCATGAAATTTTGCCGCGGTCGTCGAGGGCAAGAAGAATTTTGTGTCTGACCAGCTGTTTGTTTACAGTGGCAAGACATCGTTCGAGTCCACGTGCTAATCGTAGTTTCATCCACATGCAAAAGAAAATTGCTGCTGCGTTCAGGAAAAGCCATCCAACGCCTAAAGCAAACAGCGCAATTCCCTGCAGACCAGAGAAAAGTAGACCAAGCAGTACGCTAAATGCAAATATAATCCAGACGCACAACACGCGTTTGTAACATATGTTGTACAGTGTAAAACGGTAATCGTTGACCAGCGTTTCCATTGCATTCACGTATTCTTCAACAGTTAACTATATGTTGTTTTGGAGTTATTTAAATTAAGTATGATACAAAAAATGTAGATAATAGATAAACTTACGGTTAGGCCCTGGGCCATTAATTCTTCGGGTACTAATTCTGGACGGAATTGTGCAGGCGTGATCCATGGCCATTTCGTATTTACCGGAAGCAATGTTACAATGACATCACCGTTAGCTACAAAATATTTGTTTTAAAATCTGAAACAAGTAAAATTAAATCATTGATAATATAACATACCAAAACCCTCGCGAATACGTCCCGACGACAGTTCAATTGTACGTAATCCCGGATTCACATTTTTGCTGTTATTTATAACTGCTGCTGAGCTGGGCAGACTTGGCGGAATGTCGATAACAGCAGCAACAGTAGACACTTGGGCGGGAACACTGCTACTTGGACCTGCTGACTTCTTATTAAAGTGAACATGGACACTTTCCGTGGTTAGAACCGCGGCAGGCGATGTGTCTGAGGACGGGGGCGTTGCAACAGAGGATAATACTGTTTTAGTAGATTTCTGAAATTATATAACACAAATATTATAAAAAAAACTTTATATTTTGTAAATATAACCGATTTTTGTTTGTGAAAGTTGTTACGAGTTATAGATTTAATGGACATTGACCTATTTTTGATGTGTTTTAGGGCTTCATAACATTATTTAAAGTATTACGATGCATGAGTATTGTTTGCGTCAGAATTGACCTTTACCTATAAACATTGTTTGGCTTTCTGTTGTGGATGTTTTGTATATCCCATCGGGAGTAATAAATAAAATCCTTACAATATGATTCAAACATGTATTAATGATATCAAAAATAATATATATATATATATATATATATCCACAAACAAATTTGAAAGCACACAACATATTTATATATACATACATATATTGAATGAATCAATGCGTTGCTATTCAATGAGTACAAAATACATTATGTGTAATTCCAGCGGGTGTATTTAATTAAAATAGGTATGGTATTTAAAGGAATAACATATATTATGTTCTGCTTTGATATTGAAATTTGATATAAAACTTAATTGTGTTACGTAATATATGATATTATTATAGCGTATATACATAATGTAAATAATGTGTTGGTAGTGCAGCGAGATGCCATATATACGAGACTTGAATTAACAATTCACAGTGCATGTATGTGCATGTGTTAATGAAAATGTGTTCGTGTACCTGTGATCTGGGTGGGGGCGCCACTGCGTCCGCAACATCAACATTATTGCCTACACTCTTATCTTCTTCTTCAAATTTCACCCAGCCTTTGTTGTTTACGTCGGATATCGGATCATTGGGATTAGCATTGATTGTACTTCCATTCATTTCTGCAGTCCGGCTATTATTCAGTATCAGTTGATGTGGACGAGGACGAGCAGTTGACAGTCTTTCCTCGACTCGTTCCTTGTCCAAGTCACCTGTTGGATTATCGTGTACGGTCTCATCATCAAATTCTACGTCACCATCGACCGATCGTCGGCGCTGCGTAATGCTGTGATCGATCTCATCTTTTGCACTCATTTTCTATACACTTCATTCATACGCACATAAAATACAATTATTTATCGTGTATACGTGGAAGGCAACAACACGTTTTAGTGTATTCAAAAATATTATTAATAAGTAAATAATAAAAAATAATTACACGGCACACCCATTTACATAGGTGGAAGTTTTGAGACACACTGAATTAATGAATTCACTTTGACTCTGTTCGTTTCTGATCAACAGTGAGCCACCGTTACCGTCATATACCTGTGCAGTGTGTACACTCAGGTGGAAATGAGCATGTCTCTCTGTGAGTGTGAGTGAGATAACATATAATATATGAACATTGAACACACTTAAAGAGTATGTTGATGTCGATTTAGTACTGCATTTTAACATATATGTATTACAGTTGAATTTAAATTACATACATATATGAATATAACATATAAACAATTCATTTAACTATTGTTATATACTTTTTGTGTTGTAAAAAAAAATCAAAATAAGAAAAAACTTTTTTTAAAGAACTATTCATTATTAGAAATTTTCATGTGAATTTCTCTATGTTTAATCTGGGCGTTTAGCTCTATTAAGGGGTTTTCCTTTCCTTTTCCAAATCTCTAGCAGTTTGTAAAATTTGCTTTTGAATCGATTTCACATTTTCCAGAGTTCGTTTCTAAAAAGAACATCGAAATCTTAGTAAAATTCTATAGTACAAAAATCATATAAATATATATTACTTACTCTATGATGTGTTGTACTGTGTTCTTTTTTGCCTGTTCTGATAATTCAAACTCTTTTAGTTTTAAGTTTTTCCAAATCTATGTTGTAATTAGCGTGTTCAGTTTGTATTCTTTGAAGTATTCCAAAAGTGCAGTTAATCTCAGAGTCCATGAAAGACTCCTTTTTCAACATTGCTTCGCCAGACTAAAAATATATATTATTGAAATACTATTTTTATAATAATTATATTTTATGCATGCTATGGATACTTACATATTCGAGAACCTCGAGTGGGAATTTGTCTAGTGTACTAAACATTTCCTCATAATCCGAATCACAATCGTCTTCTATATAATTATTATTACATTCAGCCTCTTTAGAATATTTGCAATCTAAAAGCAGAGATAAATGTTAAATAAATGTAACGTATATTGTATCTTGTGACTTGCAGGTTTCGGTATTTGCTTCACGTTTTAATTTTGCAATATTACATAATTCTTGATGCACGTTGATTATATTATGGTGTAAGACTATTTTACTGTTCATTGATTGCTCCGCGAGACGCTTCAAAGATGCATCCTATATGTAAAATACCGAAGAATATGGATTAGTTATATAAAATATATAATAATGAAAATATAAATTACGTATATTTTCATATATTTCTGTGTATAAAACTTACATACAACTGTTGCTTATTTAGTGAGTTTTGAGTAATCTGTATTATTATTTCGTTTTGCATTTTACTTTGTGTGTTGTATTTTTTATCTTAATGAGATTTATGATAAGTAGTGAAATAGCGATATTTTAAAAGAAATAATTGCAGCACCTGTGAACAATTTATTGACTATATTGTACACAAAAGGTAATTTTACACACGATAGGGGTGAGAATGAGAAAAAAAGAAGAAGAATCAGAAAACGAAACTACCAAAAAGATAAACAAAAAATGACAGTTTGTTCCCAGCAGGAAAAAGGACGATATATATGATGAACTTAGCTTATACAAAATATATTTAAAAATATTTTTGATGCCCAAATTCTCCACGTTACTTCTTGTATCATTAACATAGCAGTCAGAATTCGGCGATATACAATGTAATGAATTTCTAGACATTGGAGGGCTTTTTTAAATCGATCTGTTTTACCCGAGGCTACAATTTAGGTGTGAAATCAAATCTAAAATATTATACTTAAAAATGTAATAACTAAATATAGGTAACATTTTGAACTTCAAGATGTACCATGAATCCATCCCTAATTCATTTCAGTACTGTAGTTTTATGTATTTTTTGACATTAATTTCGTTCCTAAATATAGGTATAACAATGTAAAAAACGATTTGAAAATAGGCTCTCTGATTCACACGGTGGAGGATAAAAGGGCATATATTTACTATTAAACTTTAAAACAGCCAAGAAATATAAATAAAAACCAGCAAAAATTGTATTTTATAAGTAACAATATTTTAATAACACAGCCGTATAATCCGGCCTAACAGAAAGAAGTATTTTGATTTCAATCAATTAAAAAATAACTAAAAAAGATCTTTGATGCAACATTATAAACTTTAGACGAAAATAAAGCATTTGAATCCTACTACTTTTGTATTGTGTACTAAAACTGGTACTGCGCGTTGTGCGTTTACTGTCAACTGTCATGTGTGATAAAAAAAAGAAATTTGAAAACAAGAAAACACACGTGCGGTTTCTTCGAAGCTAGAAATAATTGCAATTTGCAAACATAACACAAAACAATCACACAAACAGGGTAAATGCCTCTTAAATTCACACATAAAACTAAAGCAATAATCAAGTTTACTTACCTAAGAAGATTACCAAATTATAAAGGTAAGACTAATGAATTTAATTCTTCCCCAAGATGTAATATGGAATAATAAATAATTTACAGATTTCTATTATGTCGCGTGTAACAAAACGTAAACATGTCATGAAAGAGGTTTTGGCCGACGATTTTGAGCATCCCACTGATAGTCAACAAATCGTTCGTGTGATTAGCAGCCGTGGAAACAATCTGCATGAGGTAGAGTCTGCCGAAGAGCTGAAGTTTCTGGCTTCGATGCCGGTAAAGTTTCGCAAAAATATTTGGATCAAGCGCGGCGACTATGTGATTGTAGAGGCCATAGATGAAGGCGACAAGGTGAAGGCAGAAATAGTGCGCATTCTTTCAGCCCAGCATATCAAAGAGTTTACCAAAGATGGAATTTGGCCAACACACTTTACTGCCGACAAGAAGTCTACAACAGAAGAAGTGGGCGAAGGCGACGATGATGATCTTGTACGTAACACGAATCGAAGGCCAGAAGAATCCGCAGAATCAAGCGAAGAAAGCAGCGATGAAGATTGATTGAGAAAATATTTTTTTTTCAAATAATACTAAAGAATTATACTCACACATTGTTTAATTATTTTTATAAATGCATAGAATTGAATAATGTTAAGTTATTTTTAAAAAGTGTTATGCATTTCGGACGTAATGTCTTCGAATACATTGCTGTTATCTACCCAATAATCAAAGGCACGCTGCTGACTGCATGTATTTTGTTTGAATGTAACTTAAACAAAAACACATTTAAGTATAAGTATAAAACAATCCCAATCATTCGTTATATACTGATTACAATATAAATGCACTCTGATTTTTTTATTGAGTAGGAGTGAAAGATAACTTCGACAAAGGTCATAATTCGCATACACACATAATGTATTATATACAAAATAAAAAACAAACACACACAAACGTATACACACACACATCTATAAAATATTTTTTTCTGGGAATTTTCAACTTTGCACTGGCTTTGTCGATGAGCTTGTCATGCTGTTTGGCGTCTCTCTCTATCATGTCGATTTACACCTCTTTATTGATGTGCATCGCGTACCAACTGCAAATGAAAGTGCACGTACTGTGAATCTGTGATAACAACGCGACCGCGTGTCGTTATTTCGTCAGAGTTCGTTGGTCGGCGAACATGGTCTCTATACATAGCTTCAGAAATGACGAAAAGTATTTTATTCTTTCAATTTATTAATAATATTTTTGAATATTTGTAATTAAATAATTTAATTGTAGCAGTAATTGGAGCTTTCAGTCTTTCGCCAAGAACGTTCTATGCCTTATTGCATTTTTGGTTTGCATTCCTTTTCTAGTGTTGTGCTATTTGTGTATGTATTGAAATTCATATCAAAAAACGAATTATTTAAAAAAATACATTAACAGCTGTGTCATTATCTCGTGCTATTTGGCTGAGTGTACTTTCTCGACTGTATCCACAATTGGAATTTGTGCGAACGTTAGGTATCCGCAGTTTACTGGACACACCGCGAAATCATGGTGTTATTCACGTACTGTTGCATATCGAGGGTATTTGCAATGTGGAAATTATTAAAGAAAAACTGTTCAAGTGTGTTCTGGACCGCACAGACAAAGATGGACAATTAAGTTTTCCATTACTCAGACGTAGTTTTATATCATGCTGGGGTCTATACGCTTGGTTACGAAATGAAAAGTAAGAATATATTATCTTATATTAAAATCGTATACTAATTATATAAATATATAGTAAGTTCAACGTAAACAACCACGTTATTATAAGCCCACCAAATTACCGTGGGCGGCCACTCAGCGAAAATAACATACAAGATTGTGTAAGCAATATCGTAACGAAATTCATACCACCAGATTTGCCCCAATGGCAGATTGTACTATTTCCAATCAATTCAACCGAGAGCGTAAGTTAAATTTGTGTAATATAGAAACAAATATTAAATATGCATATATTATTTCAGACTCCTTCCTTCGATCAGTATTACATGTTGTTGCGCATGCATCATCTTGTGCTGTCAGAAGAAACGGATCTTTGTCTTAGTGACATGTTACTTCTTGAAACCTTTGCTTCTCCCGCAGTGGTAGCATCTGCAAACAGCCCAAACGTTGTTGGTGATTTTTCTGACGAGTCACTGCAAATGTCTGTTTATTTTCCAGAGCATATCGTCCAGTTGAGCCTGTGGATATCTTCGGGTGTTCGGAATCTTTGGGAACAATTTGTTCAGTCTCATTATCTTCGCGTTTCTGAGCAAAAATCATCAACGGGAATCGTACAGTTGATGGCTTCCGTGATCATTTTAATCGTAACAATACCAACTAAATTTTACAAAGGAATTCAAAGTGCTAAAATAACAAAGTTCAAAATTTTGCAAGAGCTTGTGCGTCGAGAAATAAAACGATTGAAACTTACTCGTTACTCAATCTTTGCGGCCGCTTACATTTCTTTTAATCCTGTCAGAATTCTTAATACATGCATACAAGTTTTATGGTGGCTGTTTGTAATAAGTTTTATACAAATTCCTGTAGCTCTGACCTTATGGGCACGTCAAGCCATATCCAATGGTAGTTTAAAATACTTTTCATTAGGTATATTATGATCTTTTTATAATTGATTATAATTTTATTTAGATTTTTCAATGGACCACAGCATTTTAGGTGGATTATCTCTCGTTTACAATGCAATTCCTGAGCTTATATATATGATTGAAATGATGCTTTCTGCCCCTCGTCGAATATTTGAAGTTATGTTCGAAAATGCATCTTATAAAACGCACGCACTGCAGAATGTATCACTATGCGGACGAAAAGTTGTTTCTTGGTCCGAGAAGATTAGTAAAGCAGACGTTCGACGTGTCTGTCAACAGCATAAAATCAGTGAAACTGAACTGTATTGTTTGGCTGCTTCTGCATCAATTAAATCCTTTCTCTCGGACTATCCCGAAACCGATATTCCCGATCGAGTGGGTATATGTGCTCGACATGTAGGTCATGATAGCTTACTAGGAAAATCAAATTGTACTGAAGGTATTTGTTTGTTTATAGATAATTTAATACATTTCGTTTTAATAATATCGATTCATAGACATTACAGGTTATATGTGGCTCAACTTTCCATTGTACTCAAAAACAGTACCGCTTCATGTGGAGGCCATTCGGAGATGTATTCAAAAAGCCCGATCAAATCAGATGTCACTTTGCGTACTGTACTACGCTCAGAGACATTTTAATATTATAACTCTTGTTTTTCCATCGATTTGGCTACAATTAATTATTAATTACCTTTCTAAAAAGTTCACAATAGCCATTACTCAGGTAGAAAAGCGTAGTCATCCTCAAATGGAAGCAACACTATGGGGTCACCGTATTGTTGACGCTCTCTACTTTACGCCACCACAGTCAAATATAAGTATGTGTGAATTTTTTTTTAATATATAGTAATAAACATTCCTTGTATTTCAGGTGTATCCCTGACACTTCAACATTTTGACGAACATGTCCGACTTAGCGTAATGGCAGATGCTCAGGTTACGCCTGCACATTGTACAATTACTCAAAGTTGGACAACTCATCTACGTGCAATAATTGAGACTAACCAAACATCCTAATTATTTCATTTATGTATAATTTATTATAAAAAACGTTTTATAGAATATTGATATCAAATCAGAATGTTTTACTTAATCATTTGTGTTAACCTGATTTGTAGATATCTTTGACGTTGTGTAGCATCTGAACAAGGATATTGTGGGAGTCAGTGTCGAATGGTTCTGCTTCAGGGTTATGCTCGATTGCAATGATCTAATCATAAAAAATAAATTAAATCAAGACAAAAAACACTTTGCAAGTATATACCTCTTTGCATTTTATAGAATCCGAGCCAGCGGGTGTTCCCAACACTTCAATCCAGTTCTGAATATGAGCATTCAGTGGTTCCGAGAGAATAACGCGAACATCAATATTGTCAGTAGTACGGGCCTTGATTGTACGTCGGGATGCATCGACGGTTTCGATATTGACCATCAAGCTTACAAACTGACCCACAAAAGTGGTCAGCATGCTACCGTTGATTATTTGTCTGGGTTCGAATTCCATTTTAATTTAATAATGAAAATAACAATTTTTGATATACAAAAATATGCAATGAAAGTCAATACAAATAGAGGTTATGTTTTTGTTTGATGATAGTTGATATATATTTTAGCGGGATAATTTTAGATGACAGCAAAACTGCTGTAAAAACGAGAAGTCGATAAGTTTTTTTGATTCTTCCAAGATGCAAACCCTTTCGACAAGGTCTACCCATATCCAATTCAAATTAAATTCAATTATAAAAAAAGATGTTTCTTACGCTAAAAACAAGTAAAAAAAGCAAAAACAAAACTGTGATGTAAAAAAGATATCAAAAGAATTACGGAACGAAGTGGAAGTGGTCTATTTCCCAAACATAACATTTTGATGGGGGTCAAAATAACCATACAAAATTTTATGGATCTAGCTGGAGGGTATTTTGAAACCTCCAATACAAATCTAAGCTTAGCTGAAAAAAGGGGGACGAAAATATTTACACTAGAGGTACGGGTGGCAGTCCTTATAAAATTACCAAACTAACAACATTATTAAATTGTAGGGTTGTAAATCCATTTGTTGGGTCCGTTCATCCACTTTTGGATTTACTTCGGAAGTGGAAGAGACCCACCAGCAATCGCAAGGCGATGACAACAAAGGATAGACACCAAAAAAGGGTGATGTCTAACGTCATGTA